>PVJL010011943.1:0-40026 GCA_004026885.1 Lyroderma lyra | reverse complement strand
GATTTTGGGTTTTATTTGTTGTTCTTTTTCTAGTTCATTAAGATGTGATGTTTGGTTGTTTGTTTGGGATTTTTCTTGTTTCTTGAGATAGGCCTGTAAGGATATAAATTTTCCTCTTAAATACTGCTTTAGTTGCATCCCAATAATTTTGATATGATATGTTTTCATTCTAATTTGTTTCTATGTATTTTTCATCTCTTTTTAAATTTCTTCTTTGAACCAGTTGTTTAACAGCATGTTGTTTAATCTTCACAAATATGTGAGTTTTTCCTCCTTTCTTTTCACAACTGATCTTTAATTTCAGAGAATATGCTTGGTATGATTTCAATCTTCTTAAATTTGCTGAGACTGGTTTTGTGTCCCAACATATGGTCTATCTTTGAGAATGTTCCATGTGCACTAGAAAAGAATGTACCGTCTTGTGTTATGTCAATTACATCCAGTTGGTCCAATGTATCATTTAAAGTTGATATTTTCTTATTGCTTTTGTGTTTGGATGATCTACTCATGACTATAAATGGGGTGTTTAGGTCCCCTACTACAATTGTATTCTTGTTGATTCCTCTCTTTAGTTCTGTTAATTATTCCTTTGTATATTCTGGTGTTTCCTGATTGGTGGCATAAATGTTAATAAATGTCATGTCTTCTTACTGTATTGTCCCTTTATCATTGTCTCATGTCTCATGTCACCTTAATATTTGTTTCATCAGATGTAAGTGTGACTATCCCCACTTTTCTCTGGATGCCATTTGCTTGAAGTATCATTTTCTACCCTTTCACTTTGAGTATATATTAGTCCTTGTAGCTGAGATGTGTCTCTTGGTGGCAGCATGTGGTTGGGGTTTGTTTTTTGATCCAATCTGCTACTTTGTGCCTTTTTATTGGTGAGTTCAGTTTATTTACAGTTAAGGTGATTATTGATGTATGAGGATTTCCTATAACCATTTATCTTTTTTTCTGGTAGCTCAGTGCCTCCATTGTTTCTTTGCTTTTTTGTTTCTGTCTGTTATTTTAGTTTGGTGGTGTTCTATGCTTTTCCCCTATGTTTTCTATTTCTTTTCAGGTTATGTGTCTTTGTTCTGAATTTTTTTTTGAGCAGTTACCATTAAATTTATGTAAAAGTAAATTTCATATATACAACAATCTCTTTTCTTAAGCATGCTTCTTATCTTTATTCCTCTTTGGAAATTCAGACCTTTACTTCCTCCCCTTT
This sequence comes from Lyroderma lyra, assembly GCA_004026885.1. Taxonomy (NCBI): domain Eukaryota; kingdom Metazoa; phylum Chordata; class Mammalia; order Chiroptera; family Megadermatidae; genus Lyroderma; species Lyroderma lyra. Next base: position 38,813 of record PVJL010011943.1, on the reverse strand, counting down.
TATATTTTTGTTATCACAAATTATCTCTATTTATTTTGACTTTTTGTTTCAGGTTGAAGAGCCTCCTTCAGTATTTCTTGTAATGCAGGACTTGTGCAGGAGAATTCCCTCAGCTTCTGTATGTCTGGAAAGGTCTTTATTCCTCCTTCATAACTTAAGGATAACTTTGATGGATAAATTATGCTTGGCTGGTAATTTCCCTGTTTCAATAGTTTGGATATTTGATTCCATTCCCTCCTAGCTTCTCAGCATTTCTGCTGAGAAGTCTGATGATAATCTGATGGGCTTTCCTTTATAAGTTACAGATTTCTATTCCCTGGCTGCCTTGAGAATTCTTTCTTTGTCATTGATCTTTGACAGCTTCAATGTAATGTACCCTGGAGAAAGCCTGTTAGGACTGAGGTGTCCTCCTTGCTTTTTGAATTTGAAGATATAGCTTTTTCCATGGGTTTGGGAAGTTCTTGTCGACTGTTTGAATAGACTCTCTGTGCCCTTCTTGGTCTCTTCTTCTTCTGGTATACCCATTATTCTTATGTTGCTCTTTCTGATGGAGTCAGATGGTACTTGCAAAGTTTTTTCATTTCTTTTAACTCTCAAGTCTCTCTCTTCTTTGATCTATGTCATTTCCTTAATTCTATCTTTGATATTGTTAATTCTTTCCTCCCTTTGGCCAGCTCTGTTTCTTACACTATCTATTTCATTTTTTATCTCTTTATTTGAGTTCTTCATCTCCAGAATTTTTATTTGGTTTTTCTTTAAAATTTCAATCTCTTTGTTAAAATGTTCCTTTTGTTCATGGATTTCTTTTCTAAGTTTATTAAATTGCCTATCTGAGTTTCCTTGCATCTCATTGAGTTTTTCAGAACTGCAATTTTGAATTCTCTGTCATTAAAGTCACATATTTCCATGTCTTTAAATTCATTTTCTAAAGATTTTTCATTTTCTTTCTGAGTAGATTTGTTCCCTTGGTTACTTATAGTGATTAATGTGTTTCCCTTCCTGCATATCTACAAGAGTGGATTCTGCAGCAAGTAAATATGAAGAGGTCTTTCTTTTGCCTTGCCATTGGTATTGCTGGAGCATTTTATTTTCTCTTGCATTATCTCTTCTTCTCGCAGTTGGTGATTTCCTATGAAGTGGGCTTCTCCTCTTTGACCAGGTCACCTTGATCTCAGTGCACAACTGCTGTGAGAGAGTGTGGTGAGTGGGGGACTTTGAGCCTCTAAAACTCCAATTCTGACCCTGCAGCCAGAAACACAAGCACCTGTGTGTCTCAGCTGCCCCTACTGATTTCAGCTGGGATAGGTTGAAGTGGAATGTGGCAGGTGTGTCTGTGGCTTTGAATAATGACAGGATAATGGCCACTACTAATTCGAATCTGTCTTGCCCCTCTGCTCCTTCATGTCACCGGAATTAGCCATGCTGTGTGTCTGCTGCTCAGGAATGATCTCCTCAGCTCTCAGGGCTATAGATAATCTGCTCTTTAACACAACACTCACAGCTGCAGTTTCTTCTAGGGCTCACTGTTACTAATGGAGGCAGGATAGGGAAGCAAGCTCTGTGTCCTTGTTTTGCCTGGCATTGAGCTCAGTGAGGGAGGTGCAGGCTTATGCTCTTCTGTAGTTGATCTTTGCCCTGAGGTCTCTGCCTTGAGTGCTGGGTTCAGCTGTATTATGTGCTGATTCCCTCAGGTTGGAATGCTAGGGACAGAGAAGGAATGCCCACTGTTGTCTTACCCCTTCTTTTTCCTCGGCCCCCTTCTGTACTTCCTCCTCACTCCTGAGACCATAGGAGTTCCAGGATGTGTCTCATGGCTCCCATCTCTGCATTCCCTTCTCTCTCCTGGGGACCACAGCAAGCTGCAGGCCACATCATGTGGCCCTTGTCTCACCACTTCCACCTTCCCCTCTCCCCAGTTTTCCCTGCTTTTCTCACTTTCAGATGTTTTGATGCAATGATTGGATCTCTCAACTGTGATTGTGTGTTGCTTAGGAAGTCCTTTGTTGACTTATAGTAATTGAATTTGTTGTAACTTCTAGGGGAGATTTCAAGGAGGTCCTCTCATGCTGCCATCTTGGTCTCCTAGTCTCTGTACTTGTGTTTTTCTGTTCATCTTTCTGTCTGCTTTAATTTCTCTTCATACTCTTCCTCTTCCCTCCTTCTATGCTTCTCCTGCTGTCCCTTGCACCGTCCTCTCTTCCTCAGTTCTGATCTCATTTTTTGTGCTATTTGCTTTTTTCCTTGCTCTCCATGTCTGTCTCTCTGTCTTTGCAAAGCTCTATGTAGGTTTCTTCTCCTAGGACAATGTCTCACTCCCCATGCCCACCTCCTCTTCCTCAGATGCCCTCATTCTCATAATGTTCTTCACATTCATGAGCCAAATACTCACCACAAAGAAGCCAAGTCCAACAAATGGTACCGTAGTGACCACAATGGTCACCAGGGAGATGAGGATGATACTAATGGGTGTTAGGAGCACAATGAGTGTCATTGCAGTTACTGACTCTGCTCCTTCTGAGAAATGTCTTGATGTTTAGTAGTATAATTTTCTGTGGTCCATGGGTCTGCAGTGTAGACCTTGATAGTCCCCAGGTCTGTGGTGAAATAGTCCTCAGTGGTCTGTAGGTATGCAGTGGTGTAGTCCTTGGTGGTTTGTGGGTCGGCTGTGGTGTATTCCTCAGTGGTGCCTGGGTCTGCAGTGCTATAGCCCTCCTTGGTCCCTGGGTCTGCAGTAGTCTTCTGTGGTCACCAGGTCTGCAGTGGTCTGGTCCTCCATGGTCCCTGGGTCTGCAGTGGTATAGTCCTCCATGGTCCCCAAGTCTGCTGTGTCATAGTTCTCAGTGGTCCCCAGGTCATAAGTGGTATAGTTTTTTTGTTTGTTTGTTTCTGAGTTTTCAGGGCTGGTTCCTGTATACTCAGTGAATCTCGTTTAGTGTGGATCATTGCTGACCTGTCATCATCTGCTTTGCTTAATATTTTCCATAATATCCTTCCCATTCTAATGATGTACCTGCCCATATAATGTGGTTAGATCAGTTTGAGTTAAGGGTAATCTGGTACTTTGGATTTAATTCTGATAAAACAACATTCCACAAGGAAGCCTCTTGCCCTATGATATGGACTATTCAGAGCTAACCCACATCTCTAGAAGGTCTGCCCACCCAACCTTTGATTTGTCCTTTGAAGCTCTGGTCTCTTTTCATGGAATATAAACCTGCCCCTTTCTCCACCTCACTTGACCCTAGGTTGTTATTTCAGCAACTCAGGCATCTTGACTCCATGTTTGTGTGTGTCTCCTCTCATCCAGTTATGTCCAGGGCTTTGGTAAGCAAATGAGGCAGGAGCTGTGATCTTATTAGGTTAAATTTACATCATGGCTTGGTGTACAATTTAGATGAGATAGTTTGTAGATCAGATCTGGGGCTGATCTGGCAAGGTTGGAGGCAGGGAAGATTCTGGGTAGTTGGGATAGGAGGAGTCATGGGTTGAGTGTGGCCTTAATTGTGGTGATAACAGCACTGAGTTTGGCACAAGTAGAAAGAAGAGATGAATCCTCTCCATCTCCCACCATCCTACCTGCAAGGCATCGGGACAGCGGTATTTATTCTTATGAATAAATGCAGCCCACGTCTGACCAAAACAATTCCTCCCTACCAGCTGCTAATTCCCCAAATTCCTCTAATAGGGCTCAAGTCTGTCATTTGTCAAGGAGAATTGAAATATAAAAACTTAAATGAAGTTTAAATATATGATGATGGAAGGAAACTAGACTTTGGGTGATGAGCACGCAATTCAATATATAGATTATGTATTATAGAATTGTACACTTGAAACTTATGTAATGTTATTAACCAATGTCACCCCAATAAATTTAATTTTTTTAAAAAGCAGAGTATTTGCTAAAAGAAGATGCAAGAAAGAGAAGGAATAGGACCCCGAGAACCCTGCTTCCCTATGACAGGGAGTTGGGGGCAGGGAGCAGGGTCTGGAGTTTTATTTTGTTTTATTTTTGCAGTGAAGCATTTTCTTCTTTTCATCTCAAGAGAATCTGCACAGGCTGGAAGCCAGGGCCCTCTTCCTGCCTCCTTCTTCCCACTTTTTCTCTTTCTTTCTCCTTAGGCACATAGTGGCTGTGGGTTCTGTATGTGCTACTGCCAGGGAATGCAGGACCCCTGAGGTCTTCCTTTGTGAAGGGAGGCGTGGTGTGCTCCATGACTGTCTGTCAATCAAGGAAAGAGGCCTAATACAGAGGAATGTCAGGGCAGAAGAGGGAGGTCAAAGGTGCAAGGGGATCTAGGCTTTGGCCCAGAGTTGATCAGTAATAAGGATCAAGCTTGTCAGTGTGGGTGGCAGCATTTCTGACGCAGAGCTCTAGGCAAAACGTGTTCCCCACACAAGGTCTCAGTGCTCAGAGAAGGGCTCAGACTTCCTTTTCCCCATGTGGGAACTATGCCAGGCATGTCTGGGGGAAGGGTGAGTGGTGAGTGGTGGGCTAGATTTCAGAGGGTTGCACAGCATCTTGGTGCTTAACAGAAAGGGGTGGTACTGATGGGAGGCATAAACACCCAGCCTCCCTGTCTTAAGACTGCCCTCTTCTCTCCATCATCCCCCAAATCCTTTTCAGTGGCTTATATCTAGCATGTAGATTTACCCCCTTGTTCCTACTGCTTGAGGGCCCTCACCTCAGTAACTACACGAAATTAGTTCATGAACCTGAAGAGGTCCTGTCAGGCTTGGAATGAAAAGGCCTATATTCCTTCTCTGACCCCATCCCTGCCTTATTCAACACTGTCCAATCAATGATAGTTGGTTCTTGTTTTGATTCAGGGGCAAAAGTTTCCTGCCCTTTGTGGGGCTCTCTCTTTTCCAGGACCCTCTTAAGTAGAAGAGGAGCTCAGGAATCTCAGGAGGCCCAGCCTGTGCTTCCCTCTCAGATGGCAGCTAGGCCCTGAAAGCCAGCTTAAATAGATGGCTGGTGTGCCAAATGTAAGTGATTATCTCAACTGCTGATTTTATTTACATGTATTACATATTTTTACAAAGACTATTATTTAGATGTATTTTAAAAGCATTTTTATGTATTTATATAACCAATGAATATATTTTAAGGGACTAGGAAGCAAAAGATTATTTTTAAGTCAAAAGGTATAATTTGCATATAGTTTAATACACTTTTTTTCATGTGCAAGTCTTTGAGGGTTTTTTTGTTTGGTTCTGTTTTAAAACTTAAAACTTTTTATTCTGAGATAATTTTGAACTTATAAAAGAGTTGCAAAAATAATACGGTTTCCATATATTTCTTATGTCAATGTTTACATAGCACAATTTACAGAAACCAAGAAATTATATAATTTATAAAATTATAGAAGCCAAGAAATTAACATTGGTGTAATATTATTAACTGAACTACAGAATTAATTCAGATTTCACATGTGTTTCCATTAATGTCCCTTTCCTTTTTCAATCCAGGATTCCACCTGGCATTTGACCCTCAGGTCTCCTTAGTCCCTTCCAATCTGGAACAGTTCCTTTTCTTTTGTTTTTCAGGATGTTGACACTTTTAAAGAGTGCTAGTTAGACATCTTAATATTGTCAGAAAAAGAGGATCTCATAGAATACCGTTTTATTTTTTAATTGAGGTATAACAATACAATACAGTGCATAACTCTTATGTACACACTTCACTGAAGTCCAGATTTGTATGCGCCCATGAATCACATTCAGACAAAAACTAGAACATAGCACCTCACCTCCCCAGTCTCCCTCATGCTGTCTCCCAGTGTTTTCCTTCCTTCCTCCCAGAAGGCTGCCACAGTTCTGACCTTTAGCACAATAAACTAATTTCACATGTTCTTGAATTACATGTGAATGGAATTATATACTATGTACTCTTGTGTTTTCTAACTTCTTTTACTCAACATTATGTCTTTTGAGTGATTCAGTAGTTCATTCTTTCTTCACTATTGGATAGCATTTTATTGTATGAATATGTCACAATTTATTTACTCATTATACTGTTAATGGATTTGGGGCTAATTTCCAGCCTGGAACTATTATGAATAAAGCTGCTATGAGACATGTTTTGGTGGTCACAGACAGTAATTTCTGTTGGATATATTGCACTCAAGAGTGAAATGACTGGGTCATAGGATACCTACATGTTTAATTTTAGTGTTGCCAAACATTTCCCCAAAATAATCATATCAGTTTACACTCCCATTAACAATGTGTAAGGATTCCAGTTCTTTGACATCCTTGCCAATACTTGGTATTGTGAGTCCATTTGTCTGATAAACAATAATATTCAGCACCTTTTCAAATGTTCATTGACCATTTTCTTATCCTCTTTATCTATCAAATCATTTGCCCATTTTAAAATTGGATTGTCTTTTTAAAAATTATTAGCATGACATTGATCAACAAAAATTACATAGGTCCCACACATACAATTCTACATTACATCTTCTATGTGTTGTATTGTGTCCATCACCCAGAGTCAGTTCTCTTTCCATCACCATATATTTGTGTCCTTGTACCTTCTCCCCCTCCCTCCTCCCCACTTACCCTCAGATAACTACTAAATTATTGACTGTGTCCGTGAGTTTTGTTTCTTTGTTGCTTTTGATTTTACATTAACAATCAAACTAAATTTCTCCATCCCTTTCCCTTATTTTACCCACTCTCCCCTCCCTCCTCCCATCTTAAAGAAGTCCCTCTACCATTCTTTGTAGTACTGGTTTGGTGGTGATGTATTTCTTCAGCATTTCCTTATCTGGGAAGCTCTTTTTCTGTCCTTCAATTTTGAATGCTGGCCTTGCTGGTTACATTATTCTTGATTGTAGATCCTTGGTTTTCATCACGTTGAATATTTTCTGCCAATCCCTTCTGGCCTGTAAAGTTTCTGATGAGAAATCAGCCAAGAGTCAAAGGGCTGTCCCTTTATAAGTTACTACTTGCTTTTTTTTTTCCTGTTTTTAGAAGTTTCTTTTTCTTTAACTTTTGCCATTTCAATTATGATGTGGCATTGTCTTTTTTTTATTGACTTGTATTTCTTTCTATATTTTTGATATGAGTCCTTTGTTAGATGTGTATAATGCAATATCTGATCCCATCTTTGGCTTCCCTTTTCATCCTCTTAAAAGCATATTCTGATACTGAACTTTAATGAACTCCAAATCATCAAACTTTTCTTTTACAGTAGTGCTTTTTGTGTCTTTTTAAAATATCTTTCCTGACCTCAAGGAAATTCTCCTCACAGGACTTTTTAGTGATTAAATGATGATGATGATACATTTTAAAGGCTCCTAGGACAGCACTTGGTACATACTAAGCACTCAAAAAGAGTCACAGGGAAAAGTGAAAAAACAGATAGGAAAACAAGAAACCATGTGGTCTTGACAATACATTTATCATATAATTCTGTTTCTTAAGGATGTGGTAACATTTAGAGAATCCTGAGGAAACACAGGAATGAGAAACACTCACCATAACTTGGGTGGTGGGAGATGGGAGAGTAAATGTTGAGGGTGATCACCCAGACTCTGGTAGAACTCAAGAAAGCTTTGATTGAAGTAACCTCCAAGCCTGGTAAAGTAGTCCATCTCCTCCAAACCCAGCCTCTGCTCGATCTTTCCCAATGCTTGTCAAGGTCTCTGTGATTCTTTCACTGTTTTTTTTTTTCTTGACCTTGACCTCTCTCCCTGTAAACCTTCTTATACTCTATTTTAATCATTCCATGATCATTCTTTCATTGCCCTCCATAAACCTTTTTCACCTCATGCCTTCCTTCTCCATAGTATTTTACAACATTCAGTCTATGGCCATAGCCTCTTTGTCCTGCCATGGTGTCCATGGTGGGTTTCTCCGTGGCCCACTCCATGGCTTCCTCGGTGGCCCTGTCTGTGATCCATTTCATATCTGTTGTTATGGCCTCCTCCATGTCCATGACTACTGCCATGATTCATGCCATAACCACCCGCATGGCTGTGGCTCAATTCATGGCCCGCTCTATGTCCAAAGCCACGTGTTCCCCCATGGACCCATTCATTTCCCAAGCTGTGGAATATTCCAGAGCCCAGTTCTGTGTCCAGGTTTAAACCAAGGCCACTTCTGTGACCATGAAGGTAATAAGTACCACTATTTATCAGCGGGAAGGAGAAGTCCTTCTAAAAGAGAAGTAAATAATAGTGTAAAATTAACTTCTCTTCTCCCTTATCACAATACAATTCCATATCACCATCAGATTTTCACTTTTCAAAGTGACCTATTTTCTCCTCTTTACCACTATCCTTATTGTGTCTGTGTGTCTCTCTCCCCTTGCTGTTTTACTGTTTCTCTACCTGAGAAAACAACCTTTCTTGTTACTTTATTAACATATCCTCTGTAGCGTGGTAAGGTTATGTGCTATGGGACTTCAACACAAAAGTGAATCCACGTTCCTATGTGACAGACACAGACTCACCTGAAAGACAGAATCTTCTGCTTTGTTAGTAAGGAACCTGAGGACAGGAAAATGGAATTGAGAGCCCTCAGAAAGCTGTCCATGGAGAGGCTTGAGATTATAGCCATGAACTCCAGAGTCAAACCTGTCTGAATTAGAGTTCCAGATCCGCCACTTACTGCATGAACTGGGACAAATAATTAAAATCATGGAACTCTAGATCTCTCACCTATGAGGTGGATATAATGGCCCCATAGGATTGTAGAGTGAATTAAATGACATGATGCATTTCAACAACTTAGCCCTGGGTTTAGCACTTTGTGAAAACTCAACATTAATTTTTATTATCTATTGAACTTGTACATAAAATTATGAAGTAATTTAGGAACTCATTCCTGGATGATAGCTCTTCATTTTGTAGCTTACCTATGAAGGTAGGGTAAGGACTCAGAAATAATGAATCCTAGTAAATTGACTGTATTATGCCAACCCTCTGTGACTGATGTGAGTTTTTTATTTGTTTATCCACTTTTACCGGTTGTACACTGGTCATTGTTTAATAAGCAGCTCTCAGAAGGAAAAAGATGTGATTTATAGTATTTTCCAATTTTAGTGTAAATGTTACCACCACAGCATATTTTGAGCCACCAACGTGACTTTCTTAGAGTTGGGAAGAGACGCACAGCCCCTTGTGAGACTGTAGGAGCTAGCCCCAAACACAGCACTGATGTATACGCTAACATCATTCCTCAGGTGTGAGCTTTTTAACAGGAACTCTAAGAAAACAGGAAAAATGTAAATATACTTTAAAGTCAGAGGAAGAGGAGTTCCCTGATGGTGTAGTGGCTTAAGGCTTCGGCGCTGGCGCTGTCAGCGCTGCGGCCTGGGTTCGATTCCCAGCCAGGAAGCTACCCACATACCAAAAAGCAAAAAAATAAAAATAAAAAAAAAATAAAGTCAGAGGAAGAAAAATACATATTTGGAGAAAGATCAAGACCAGAAAGCTAGAGGTATCATGCTAAATAAAGTGAGTCCAACAGAGAAAAATAAGTACAATATAATTTCACTTATATGTGGATTCTAAAAACCAAAATAAAAAACAACCAAAACAGAAACAAATTTTGTTTTAAATCGCAGAGAGCAGAGATGCCAAGGGTGGTCGGGGAGTAGCTGTCCCCCATAACTTCCCGAGTGCCGTGAGCACCACACACGTGTTCCATGTAGGACAATCAGAAACCTGTGCTGTGGACAGCTGGACATCGATACGTGTCCTGTTTGATGTTTATTTCTCTGTCCTCTCCCAGATTGGGTGAAATAGTTTGGAGATTCCAGTTTATCAGCTGAGCTGAGGAGAACCAGGGACAGACTCTTCACCTCCAACTGTGCAAAAGCACCAGAAAGCAAGAAGCACTCAAGAGTTACCAGCACTAAAATGTGTCATGGAAATAAGTGAACAGAGTGAGGGCCTACAGACCCCTCACTCCTTAAAGATTCTTCTCCCGGTGCTAAAATATTCTAACTTCCAGATTTTGTTTTATTAAGGAACACACTTTTCTTTAAATAACTTCTTCCTATTTTCCCCCATTCACACATTTTTTTGTCTTTCCCTTCACCCCCAACTTCATCTATTTTCATTTCTTTTTCTCTTTTACATCTATCACATTCTCCAACTCAGTCATTCTCTCTGGTCTTTGTAGCATGCCAAGTGATTCTTCCTAGTGCATGGCCCTACTCTTCCCTCTATGTCTGGGCGTAATAAGACTGTTTATATGAGTTCAATTCCCATTCATCATCTCCCTTCTTGTCAGGCTCCCCTTTTAACTCAAACTTGATACTCACCAGGCAAAAACTCAGTCCCACTAACAGCCCGACACCAATAGTGACTGCAGCCAGAGAGATGAGGATGATGGCCCCGGGCTGCAAATGACCACTTTGTTTAGTCACATTTTCTGGTGTGTGGTTCTTGCTAATAGTGTTTGTGACCATGGTGACTGTACCTATTTTATGGAGGGTGATGCTGGTTCCAGAAGCAGTGGTTGGCCTGCGGGTAGGTCCTGTGCTGGTGGTCCTGCTGCCTGGGACTGAGGTGGTAGATGATTTTCCAGTAGTGGATGTGCCCTGGCCAGAGGTACCCGAGGTTGTCCCAGGGACAGCATTGCTGGTGGCAGTAGTCATGGACTGTATTCCACTGGTAACAGAGATGAGGGTAGTTGGTCTGCTTCTAGTGGTTCTGGTTCCTAGGAAACACAATATGCTATATTTGTAGTGAAGATAGGTAAAGAAAAGAGAGGTGTACTTAAAGCAGAGGGGATGAATCTAACACACTTATGGTGCTGCTGGTGGTCGGAGGAGAAGTATTGTGGTGAGAGGAGGGATGGTAGAAGTGGTTTGCTAGAGGCCATAATCCCCAGAATAGAGGAAAATGTCTTAGAGAAAAGGTGGTAGAATATGTCCTCTGGGGGGCACTGTTGATGGTGGAGGCAGAAGATGGAGGAAATGTGACTGTGATTCATGCAGAAGCACATCTCTCAATTTCAGAAGTGGGGATCCAAATAGATAAAAGTGGTAGGGTGTGATACTCTTGTGATGTACTCACTGGGAGAGATGGTAGAATCAGACTTACTCAAGGGTCAGGCAGTGGCCATGGCTGGGAGCAGAGGTGACATGATCTAACACAACCATGGTGGTCAATAAGGTGAGTGTGCTTGGAACAGCAGTGGAAGAACCTGACCCTTGTGGAAGAGGCCCCAGGGACAGGAGAGGATGGGCTCAGAACAAGTGGGAGGGCAGAGGCAGTGGAGGTGCTGGCATTGGCAGCGATGGTTGTGTTTACATCAGATGTGGTTACACTGATACAAGGACGGACACTTGAATAGCAGTGGGAGGCTCAAAACAAAGCGGATAGAATCATATCCAACACCAGTGCTGATGACAAGTGCAAAGGTGGTTTTATTCAGAGCAAATGCCAGGGTAGGAAAAATCACTTTGATCTAAGACTAGAAAAAGGGGTGGCAAACTTTTAAAATAAAGGGTAAGATGGTAAATTTTTAAAATTACTTTTGTCACTTGCTCCTTGTCATAATTATGAAAAGCAGCTGTAAAGCAGTTATAAGTGGAAATGAATATGTGTGGCTGTGTTCCAGTAACACTATATGTGGAAAAGCAGATAGCAGGTAAGAATTGGCCCATGAAGTGTTCTGCAACCCTGAACCAGGGGTCAGTTTATTAAAGATGAAATGGTGGTGTCAAAGGTGGTTGGTCGAGTAGAGCTGGTTGTACTTGGTACAGAAGAGAGAGCATCTGATCAACTGGGATGACTCAATACAGTTGAGGTGACTTAGCTATTAACAGAAGTGATGGCACATAATTTGTGGTGAGAGATATTTGCGAAAAAGTGTTTCTGATTGGGATGAAGTAAAGGACACTAAACAAAAAGAAGTGATGCTAAAGTAGAAATAAGTAAGATTCAAGAAGAGGGACTAAAATTATATCTAATATGTGTGGTGGTTTGACAAGATTCTGGAACATAAACGAGAGAAACAGTTGGAAAGGTGGTGGTTGTCACTGGAGGGAAATGTGTGTGCTTGGAGGAGATGTGGTACTTAGCACCTGATACAACTGTGTTGGTGATGGATTGAGTAGAAATGTCGGTGGCATTGGTGGGCACCAAGGTGGTAAAGGAGGCTGTGAAAGGTCTGGAGACACTGGTGGAGACTGTCATGGCCCCAGTGGTGGAGGTAGAAGCCAAGAAAAGTAATGGGGTGACCACTGAGGCTGTGGTGGGCCCAGAAGGTGAGGTGGAAGCTTTGGTGTCCCCAGAAGCCGTGGAGAATATGGTGGGGACAGATGCTGAGAATGAGCCGGTGGTCCTCTCAGAAACTGTGGGTAAGACAGTCAAAGTCTCAGACACTGTGATGCTATTTGTAGGGGGCAGAGAAAAAGTAGAAATATCTGTGGTGAATGGAGAGGCTGAGAAGGGGTTTGTTGTGGGTTTGATGGTATCAGAGCCAGTGCTGGAGGCTGCAGGCATTGGAGATGATGCTGTGGACATGACAGTAAACTCAGAGGATGTGTCGCAGGCAGTTGAAGTCACAGGTGCTATTGTGGACAATGAGGTAAACTGAGAGGCTGAACTGGAGGCTGTGGGGGTCACAGATGGTATTGTGGACTGCAGAGTAAACTCAGGCTGTGGGCATCATGGATGCTGTTGTAGACAGTGGGGTGGATGCAGAGCCTGTGCTGGAAGCTGTGTGTCACAGATGCCATTGTGGATAGCACAGTAAACTCCAAGGCCATGCTGGAGGCTGTGGGGTAAACAGCTGCAGTTGTAGACAGAATAGTGGACTCAGAGGCTGTGCTGGAGGCTGTGGGGGTCACAGATGCTGCTGTGTACAGCACAGTGGACTCAGAATTTGTGCTGAAGTCTGTGGGGTTCACAGATGCAGTTTTGGACAGCTTGGTAGACTCTGAGACTTCACTGGAAGATTTAGGGGTCACAGATGCTGTTGTAGACAGCACAATGGGCACTGTGGTTGTGCTGGAGGTTTTGGAGGTCACAGATGCTGTTGTGGACAGTGGGGTGGATGCAGAGTCTGTGCTGTAGGCTGTGGGGGTCACAGATGCTGTTGTGGACAGTACAATGGGCACTGTGGTTGTGCTGGAGGTTTTGGAGGTCATAGACGCTGTTGTGGACAGTGGGATGGACACAGAGCCTTTGCTGGAGGATTTGGGAGTTACAGATGCTGTTGTGGACAACACAGTGGACTCAGAATTTGTGCTGGAGGCTGTGGGTGTCACAGATGCAGTTGTGGATAGCTTCATGGATTCAGCGGTTTTTCTCAATGCTGTGGGTGTCACAGATGTTGTTGTGGACAACACAGTGGACTCAGTAGGTGTGCTTGAAGCTCTGTGCATCATTGATTCTATTGTAGATAGCTCGGTGTACTCAGAGTGTTAACTGGTGAATTTTGGGTTCACAGATGGTATTGTGGACTCAAAGGCTGTGCTAGAAGCTTTGGTGGTCACAGATACTGTTGTGGACACCACAGTGAGTTCACTGTTTATGCTGGAGTATGTGTGGGTCACAGATGCTGTTGTGGACTGCACTATGGACTCTGAGGTTGTGCTGGAGTTTGTGGGAGCCACAGATTCAGTTTTGGACAGTACAGTTGACTCAGAGTCTGTGCTGGGGGTTGTGGGGTTCACAGATGGTATTTTGGACATCACAGTAATCTCAGAGCTAGTACTGAAGACTGTTGTGGTCACAGATATTGTTGGGAACAGTGTGTTGGACCCATAGCCTCTGGTGGAGGATGTGGGAGTCACGGGTGCTGTTTTTGACAGTGGGGTGGGCTCAGAGGCTGTGCTGGAGTTTGCGGGGATCTCAGATCCTATTATAGATAGCACAGTGGTCTCAAAGCTTGTGCTGGAGGCTTTGGGGGTCATAGATGTTTTTGTGGACAGCATGGTGGACTCAAAGCCAGTGTGGGTCATAGATGCTCTTGTGGACAATTGGGTGGACTCATAGGCTGTGCTGGATACTGTGGTGGTCACAGACACTGTTGTGGACAGCAGGGTGGACTCAGATGGTTTGGTAGACATCGTAGTCTTTCCAGAGAGTTTAGTGGAGGCTCTCATCATCATAGCACTGATGGTAGAAGCCTTGGTTGACTGAGAGCCTGTGGTAGATGAAACAATGATATCAGAAGTTTTGTAGAATGCCGTGGTTATTTCAGAGGCTGTGGTAGAAGTCATGGTGGATACAGATGCTGTGCAAGAGGGTGTCATGACTCAGAGGTTGTGGTCATTTTGGTTATTTCAGAGACTGTGGAGGTCTTAGAGTATGTGGTGGAGCCTACAGTGGGCACAGAGGTTTCATGGAGCAAGTTGTGGGCACTGGTCTATAGTAGTGAGCAAGGTGATCTCAGAATTTGTAGTAGAAGATACGGTAGATTCAGAAGCTGTGGTATAGACTGTCATGGGCATAAGTGTGATGGTGTTAGGAGTGGTAGACACGGGTGTTGTCATGGTCAGTGTGGTTGGCACAGGTATTGTGGTCAGTGTGGTGGCACAGGTGTCATGGTGGTACTTGGGGTGAGCACAGGTGTTATGTGGTATGTGTGGTTGGCACGGCTGTTGTGGTAGCAGGGATGCTGGCCACAGATGTATGGTGGCAGAGGGCACAGATGTGTTTTCTTACTTTCTCTGTGACTCTGTGTTTTATTCCCACCATGTTAGAGTCATTTTTTTAAAAAATTAATTCAAGTAATCACACTGCCTTTGAATCTCTATTTTGCTCTCAGAACAATGATTTTTTTTTTGCATAATCCTATTCTTATCAAATCTTAAAATATAGCCCAACATAAAACCCTCTATTTAAATGTTTCTAGAGTTCTGGTCAAGATAGCAGAGTAAATAAATTCTGTGTTCACCTTCTCCCATGACTACATAAAAATTATAGCTAAATTATACAACAACCATCATTGAGAACCTCCTGAAGACTGCACAGAAGTCCTTTAGCTAAGTATATAAATAGGAAACCATAAGGAGATTTCTTGTGGGCAGAGACATGGAATGGGCAGATCCCACACCCATAATGTGGCAATTAAGAATTGGGAGAAATATCTCAGCTCTGGAGGTCTCCCCTGAGAAACAAAAAGACCCAGCCCTACTGTGTGCTCCCCAGCCTGGTACATGAGTATGAAGGAGTCCCCATAATATTTGGCTGTGAAAACCAGCAGGGGTTGCATCTGAGTGAGATGAAGGGCTGCTGGAGTTCTAGGTGTTTCTCTTGAGGGGCTGTGAACAAACTTGCTCACTTACACCCTCACTTGCTCTGGGCTCCAAAGCAAGGAAGGAAGCTCAAAGAGTGCCAAGGACATATGGGGAGGAACTGAACTGACTAGCTTTAGGGCAAGTGCTGGAAGGGCAGGGGTCAGAATAGTGCTTTCTGGGGATGCAAGTGCTGGCAGGAGTCATTGTTTCTTTATTGAGCCCTCCCCCGACCCAGACAGCCTGGCACAGGCAGGCACCTTTCATAAGCTTTTCATTAACCTGCCAAATATTGTTCACACTGCCCTGGTGACTTCCTGAGACCCTACGCCACCCAGATCATACACTTAGCCCCAGCCACTTCCAGTGGCTTTTCCACACAAATGGCCTGCCTCAACTAGCATGGCAGACTCTCCTAAAATCTCCCAAAGGTCCACAAACTCCAAACAACTGGCAGCTGGCCTTGGCATGCTCTGTACCTCTTGCTAAGTGATCCCAAGCTTGGCAAAAGTGACAACCAGTCTCAACGTGCATTGTAACTCCCATCAGGGAGCCCCAAGCCTGGCATAAGTGGCAGCCAATGTTGGCCTGGAACATAGCTTTAACTAAGTGGCCACAAACCGAGTGCAAGAGGTAGCTGGCCTCAACTCACATCATGATGCCCAACAAAGCATTCCAAATATGGCAGTAGTGGCAGCCAGTCTCAGTTCACAGAGTAGCCTATCCCACATGCCTCCAAGCCCAGCATAAGTGGCAACCAACCACCTATCACTTTGTAGATCCCACTAGGTTTTGCTAAGCTGGGCACAAATGGTGGTTGACGTTGCACAACACCACAGCCCCTCTCAAGAGCCTCCAAAACCAATACACCTGATAGCCAGTTTCAGACCACACCAGATCATCACTCAATTATCTTCACATACAACATACCTGAAGGGCAGACTGGGGTGTCACCAGAGCCCTGCTAAGTAACTCTTGTTCTGTGGGGGTCAGCATTCACACAACAGCTTGTCTGCTATAGTCACAGCCAGTCCTCACAACCAGGCAGCCTGAGGGTCAGTCCCACAGACTTAATTGCCAACAGCAATCAAGGCTCAACTACAATAAGAGGGCACACACAACCCACACAAGGGACATTCCTGGAGATCACAGCTCAAGTGACCAGGGAGAATGTGCCCCTGTGCCCCACAGGATACCTTCTACATAAGGTGATTCTGTCAAGACTGGGAGACATGGCAAATATAACTAATACATGGAAACATACATAGAGAATCAGCCAGAATGCAGAGACAAAGAAACACACCCCAAATAAAACAGGACAAAATTCCAGAAAAAGAACTAAGCAAAATGGAGACAAGCAATCTACCAGATACAGAGTCGGAAACACTGGTTATAATGATGCACAATGAAGTTAGGGGAAGAATAGATGAACTCAGTGAGAACCTCAACAAAGAGATGCAAACCATTAAAAAGAACCAGCGAGAAATGAAGAGTACAATAACTGAAATGAAGAATACATTAGAGTGAATTGACATCAGATTAGATGCAGCAGATAACTGTATCTGTTATCTGGAAGACAACTCAGCAGAAGATACTTAAGTGAAGCAGGGAAAAGAAAAAAGAATTTAAAAAATGAAAATACTTTAAGGGACTTTTGGGACAACATCAAGAGTACCAACAATCACATGATGGGGTACCAGAGGGAGGAGAGAGACAGCAAAGGATTTTTTAAAAACTATTTGAAGAAATAATGACTGAAAACTTCCTTGATTTGATGAAGGAAATAGACATACAAGTTCAGTAAGTATAGAGAGTCCCAAAGAAGATGAACCCAAAGAGGTCCACACGAAGACACATCAAAATTAAAAAGCTAACATTAAAAACACAAAGAAAGAATCTTAAAAGTAGCCAAAGGAAAGCAGTTAGTTATATAAAAGGGATCTCCCATATTACTGTCAGCTGATTTTTTCAACAGAAAATTTGCAGGCCAGAGGGAGTGGCATAAAAATACTCAAAGCAAAGACCTACAATAAAGTTACTCTATCCAGCAAGGCTATCATTTAGAATCAAACGAGAGACAAAGAGTTTTCCAGACTGCCCCCCTCACCAAAGAAAAAGCTAAAGGAGTTCATCACCAATAAACCAGTATCACAAGAAATGTTAAAGTGACTCCTTTAGGAAGAAAATAGAAGATTAAAAATATAAGAAAGAAAAACATTCTAACTGACAAAGCCAACTGCTTAGAAAAAGCAATGGCTCAACAAACTATAAAGCTAGCACAAAAGTTGAAGGGCCAAAGTAGGAAGAGCATGTGTAATTACAACAATAAATTGACATACACACAAACACACAGAGACAAAAAGTAAACAATAATGACAAATGTTTAAATGTGGAGAGGGTGAGTAAAAATAATTGTGATTTTTAGAATGTGCTTGAACTTAAGTGACTATCAACTTAAAACAGATTACTATAAACATAGCTTGATATATATGAAGCACATGGTAATCACAAAGCAAGAGATATACAATAAATGAAGAGAAACTAATGCAAACATGACACTTTGTAAAGTCATCAACATGCAAGAGAAGAGAACAAGAGAATAATTAAGAAACAGAGAACTACAAAAACAATCAGAAAACAACAAAATGGTAATATGTACATACCTATTGATAATTACTTTAAATGTAAATGTACTAAGTGCTCCAATCAGAAGGCATAGATTGGCTGAACAGATTTTTAAAAGCAACATTTGTACTTATTCTCCTATAAAAGACCCACTTCAGTTTGAAAGACACACAGACTGAAAGTAAACAAATGGGAAAAGATACTTCATGCAAAAGGAAGTGAAAAAAAAATCTGAGATAGCAATACCTACAAGGGTTGTCTGGAAAGTATCCAGTCATGTAATATGAAAAATAGGGGCATTTGTGGCTGGATTTTTTTCTAGACAACCTTCATATATCAGACAAAGTAGACTTCAAAAACAGGCTGTAATAAGAGACAAAGAAAAGCATTTCATGATGATAAAGGTATCAATTCAACAAGACAGTATAACCCTTATGAACTTATGCACTCAATGTAGAAGCACCTAAATATATAAAGTAATTATTAAGGGACATAAAGGGAGAGATTGACAGTAATACAGTCATAGTAGGGGACTTTAACATCCCATTGACATTAATGGATAGATCATCCAGACAGAAAATCAACAAGGAAGAGGAGGCCTTAAATGAGACATTAGACCAAATGGACTAAATAGAATGTTTAAAGAACATTTCACCTGAAAGCAGGAGAATATACACAATTTTTTCAAGTGCACATGGAATATTTTCCAGAATAGACCACACGTTAGGCCACAAAACAAGTCTCAAAAAAATTAATAAGATTGAAATCCTATCAACCATCTTCAATTGCAATGGTATGAAGCAAGAAATCAATTACAGAATGAAATTGAAAACAAACACATGGAAGCTAAATTAATAAACAGTAAGTGGGTTAACAATTAGATCATGAAAAAAATAAAAGCACTTTGAGGCAAATGAAAATGATGAGCTGGACACAGCCAAAGCAGTTCTAAGAGACAAATTTACAGCAATGCAGGGCTACCTTAAGAAACAAGAAAAATCTCAAGTAAACAATCTAAACTCATACCTAAAATAATTAGAAAAAGAAGAACAAAAAAGCCCAAAGTGAGTAAAAGGAAGGAAATTAATATCAGACCAGAAATAAACTAAATAGAATCTTGAAAAAAAATAGAAAAGATGAATGAAACTAATAACTGATCCTTTGAAAAGATAAACAAAATTGATGAACTTTTAACCGTACTCATCAAGAAAAATAAAAAAAGAGAGGACCCAAATAAATAAAATTAGAAATGAAAGAGGAGAAGTGAAAACCAACACCACAAAAATACAAAGGATTATCAGGAAATACTACAAACAATTATATGCCAACAAATCGTCCAGCCTGGAAGAAATGGATAAATTCCTAAAAACACACAGCCTTCCAAGAATGAATCAGGAAAAAGAGAAAATCTGAACAGACCAATAACTACTAATGAAATCAAATCAGTAATTTTAAAAACTCTCAACAACAACAAAAAAGTCCTGGACCAGATGGCCTTACAGGTGAATTTTAGCAAACATTCACAATGAAAAATTAATACCTATTCTCAAACTATTCCAAAAAATGAAGAGGAAGGAAGGCTCCCAAACTTACCTTACAAGGCCAGCACTACCCTAATACAAAAATCAGATGAAGACACAAAAGAAAAAAAGAAGAAAGAAAGAAAAGACAAGAAAGAAAGAGAAAGGAAGAAAGAAAGGAAGAAGGAAGGAAGGGAAGAAAATTATAGGCCAATATTTCTGATGAACATAGATATAAAAATCTTCAAAAAAATAGCAAACCTAATTCAGCAATATATTAAAAAGGATCATACACCATGATTAAGTGGGATTTATTCCTAGGATGCAAGGTTGGTTCAATATCTGCAAATCAATTTATGTGATACACCACATAAACAAATGGAAGGATAAAAATTATATGATCATATCAATAGATGCAGAAAAAGCATTTGACAAAATAACGTTTATTTATGATTTTAAAAACTCAGCAAAGGGGGATAGAGGGAACAATAAAGGCCATATATGGCAAATCCACAGCTAATACCATACCCAACAGTGTAAAATTATAAGTTTTTTCTTTAAGATCAGGAACACTACAAGTATGTCCACTTTCACCACTTCTATCTAACATTGTACTGGAAGTCCTACCCACAGCAATTAAGCAAGAAAAACAAATAACAGGTATCCAAATTGGAAAGGAAGTAACACTGTCATTATTTGCAGATGACAGGACACTATATACTCATACAGAGAGACTCCTAAAGAATCCACCCAAAAACTATTAATACTAGTCAATGAACTCAGTAAAGACTCAGGAAACAAAATTAATATTCAGAAATCAGTTGCATTTTTCTATACCAATAACAGACTATCAGAAAGAGAAATTAAAACAATCCCACTTACAATTGCATCAAAAAGAATACACTACCTAGGAATAAATTTAACCGAGGAAGTGAAAGACCTGCACTCAGAAAATTATAAGACATTGAAGAAAAAATCTGAAGAAGATACAAATAAATGGAAACATATATCATGTTCATGGATTGAAAAAATTAACATCATTAAAATGTCCATAATACCAAGAGCAATCTACAGATTCAGTGCAATCCTTATCAAAATACCAATAGCATTTTTTACAGAACTAAATCGAGTAACCATACAAGTATGGCCTTGCAGTTTCACTTTTAAATATTTTTCTGAAGAAATACCAAACAGTAATTCAAGATGGCACATGCACCCCTATGTTCACTGCAGCATTATTTACAATAGCCAAGATATGGAAGGAACCTAAATGTCCATTGACAGAGGAATGGATAAAGAAAAGGTGGTACATATATGCAATGGAGTATTATTTATCCATAAAAAGAATATTTTGCCATTTATGACAACATGAATGGACCTAGATGTACTATGCTAAGACAAATATCATGATTTCATTTATATGTGGAATCTCAAAAACAAAATAAACAAACAAGTCAGAAACAAATTTACAAATAAAGAGAACAAACTGATGGTTGTCTGTGGGCAGCATTTGAGCCAGAGGCCAGTTCTATGGAGAGAAAATGGGTTTAGCAAGGCTGCCTATGTACTTGGAATCTGAGGTTCCAGGGTCCTGCAGGGCTGCCCGGAACCTGGTGAACAAGGACACTGCTAAGGATGTGGTTTCTGGCTGACTAAGGGGAAGGAGGAAAGCAGCATTGCCTGCGAGGCAGAGGAATGGTAAACAGGACGAAAGGAGGTGGGTCGGCAACATTGTTTTCCAATTAAGAAGTTACACCCCCTGTTGTTCGTGGGATAGAAAATAAACCTGCTGCAGACTGGGGGGTCTCTGTGTCTCCATCAGAGCACAGGGAAGAACCCAGTCCCAGCTTTGCTGTCTGTTATGTCTGTGTTATGTCTGCGTGTGTCTGTGTGTTTTTCTTAATTCCCCATCCCCTCCCCTCCAGTTCCATTCTCCCCGTGCTGGTCGCAGGGCAAAGTGGCTCCTGAACAGGGACCAGAGTATGGAAGAACTCTAAACATGAGGTGAGGGAATGCTCCTGGAAGGCGTATGTGATTTAAAGAGTGTTAAAGGCCATCAGCTTTTAACAACTAAGGTAGGTGGGAGCGCATTACAAGAGCCAGGTGTAAAACATGGGACATTCAGGATCCGAGGAGAGAGATCTCCATGTGGATATGTTAAAATATATGCTGCAAGCTAAGGGTAGCAATGTTGGAAGGCATCAGCTTTTACAGTTTTTGGATTTTGTACAAAGAATTTGCCCTTGGTTTCCAGAGGAGGGAACCATTAACATTCAGATATGGGAAAAAGTGGGGAAATGGCTGCGTGATAGGGATGTGGCGGAGGGACCTGAAAAAACTCCTATATGTGACTTCACATTGTGGGTGTTAATGCAGGAGGGTCTGGACCACATGTTCTCATTGCCTGAGGATCACAAGACCCCCTTGACACGATCTGCTACTTCAACAAAGATAGTGCAGCGTTATAAAAAGTTAAAAACACGTAATACAGAAAATAAGGAATTAAAACATGAGCCCCTTCTGCCTGAATATGAAAGAGAGCTTGAGAAAGAGCCAGAGCGGGATTGGAGGCAGAGATCTGATGTGGATTCAGATACGAACTTGGGAGCAGAAGGGTCAGATGAGAGTGATGATGATGGTCTTTTACAGGATATGCAAAAAATGGCTGTTGGGCAGGCATTGCCTCCTCTGGTGTTTTCTGAAGTGCCCCAAAAGGGACCTAGGCATCTGTATTCTTCAGCTGCTTTAACTCCAGTCCAATCAGCATTGCAGGAAGCTAGAAAAGCAGGGAGGATATATCTAGTTTCAAAGGAGCTCTTCCTGTTTTAGAAAGGCCAGATCACAATAACAATTTATGAGACGTTATGAACCTATCTCTTTTAAAACTTTAACGGGACTAAAAAATGCGGTTTCTAGGTATGGACCCACATCTTCTTTTGTACCAAGCTTGGTAGAATCCTTGCAAGGTAATCCTTTAACCCCTCATGATTGGAATATTATAGCTAGAGCTTGTCTTAATGGAGGGGATTGTTTTGACACTCCTTACACCCCCACAGCTGTCTTATGGCAAGGACATGGAGTTATAAAATGGATTTATCTGGCTCACTTGCCTGCTAAGGTCATTACACCATTTTATGATCTTGTCACGTCCTTAATTATTAAGGGGTGACAGCATCTCCGAGAGCTCATAGGATCTGAGCCATCTGTTGTCATTGTTCCTTTCTCTGTTTGACAACAGCAATGGTTATGGCAAGCAGCGGATAATTGGCAGGTAGCTCTGGCTGGATTCGCTGGTCAAGTTTCAGTGCATTATCCATCTAATAAGCTTATTCAGTTTACTAACTGAGATGGTTTTATTTTTCCAAAAGTTATTTTGGCTGTGCCCATTTCGGATGCCCACACAGTATTTACTGATGGCTCAAGCCGAGGGTATGCTGGATATTACTCACAGACTGTCAATAGTATAGACCTGCACAACGAGCTGAACTCTGGGCTGTTCTTATGGTTCTCACTGACTATCCTGATCAGGCTCTTAATATTTATGATAGCAGTTATGTTGTGCATATTACAAAATTAATTGAGACTGTGACTATAGGACATACTAATAGTGAACAATTGTTTCATCTTTTTAATCAATTACAACACCTCGTTAGATCACGAACACAGCCCTGTTTTATTGCTCACTTACGAGCACATGCTAACTTGCCTGGTGCTTTTACAGAAGGAAATGCTACTGCTGACCTCCTTGTGTCAACAGCTCTAAATTGGGATGAGGCTTGTTAAGCACATGCTGCGCATCATCAGAATGCAGCTTCCCTTAGTAAAGAATTCAAAATCACAAGGGAACAAGCATGACAAATTGTAAAGTCTTGTCCCCAATGCCTTATTCATGTCCCTGTGTTACCTACTGGAGTGAATCCTTGGGGTTTAAAACCTAATCAAATTTGGCAAATGGATGTCACGCATATCCCCAAATTTGGACGATCTAAATATGTTCATGTCAGTATAGATACCTATTCACATTTCACCTTTGCATCAGCTCAGACAGGGGAAAGTGCTAGACATGTCATTCATCATTGTCTTGGTGCTTTTGCAGCTATGGGCAAGCCTCACCAAATCAAATCTGACAATAGTCCAGCCTATATTCCTCAGAGCTTTCAACAATTCGCCCTCCATGTGGACATTTGCCTTAAGACCGGCATTCCTTATAATCCCCAGGGACAGGCTACCTTTGAAAGAGCTCATAAAACCTTAAAAATACAATCACAAAAAATTAAGGAGGAGACTATAGGATATTACCCTACCCCTCAGAATTATATAAGACATTCTCTTTTTGTTCTAAATTTTTTGGATTGTGATGAGAAAGGGATTTCCCCTGCAGACAGGCACTTTCAAGGGGCTC
This sequence comes from Lyroderma lyra, assembly GCA_004026885.1. Lineage (NCBI taxonomy): Eukaryota > Metazoa > Chordata > Mammalia > Chiroptera > Megadermatidae > Lyroderma > Lyroderma lyra. Next base: position 15,055 of record PVJL010011943.1, on the reverse strand, counting down.
CCCCTTTGCATAGAGACAAAGTATTGTGGAAAGATCTGGCTACCGGTCGTTGGCGGGGACCAGATCCAGTACTAATGTGGGGAAGAGGGTTTGTTTGTGTTTTATCCAGAAGGAGATTTACAACCTACGTGGGTACCAGAGAGATTGGTTAAGCATGGACCCCAAGAAGCTCATCCCACCTTTGAGGAGAATGCATCTGACAGCCTGTGACTCCCAGATATCCTTTGCCCCAACTTGAGTTAATCATTCAGAGAAAAACTTGTAACCTGTGTCTGCTGATTGTATTCCTAAAGTGTCCTGCCTCCAGCCTTGATAGTCATCCAAAAATTTGTGATGCGTTATGATAAAACTTTACTTAGTTGGGTTTGTTAGACTTTAGCTAATTATCCTAGTGGAAGTAAATCTATGCTTGTTAATTGTATCATCTATGGGCCATTCCTGGATAGCTGGTGGCACCTGGGTGATGCAGACTCCATCCTGTAGCAATAGCTTTGAGGCCTGCTTTTCAGACCAATGCTTTTGAATTTACTAACTAGATCTGGTTCTCCTTATCTAGGGACCATTGGAATGCGGATGTCACCTGGCAAGGCTTCCAGCCCATCTTGACCAAAGGAGTCAACATGGCGGATCTCAAGACCCCTTCCCCTTATAGATCAGAGAGGGTGAGAGCTCTGTGGATCCCCAGTAAGTAGGGACAACGACTATCTTCAGCAGGAAGCAGATACAGAAGATGGGACCTCCAGCCCCTCATGGAGATTTATGGGGATCACAGCTCTCAAGAGAATGTGAGGAAGGCAGAGAGAATCAGGGGATCTCGGGACCCCTCCCATGAGACTTGCCTTGCTGGAATAGTCACAATCTTGATACCATTACCTTTTTTAAAAAAAACAAAAAAGGGGGTTATGTGGTCAACATTTGAGTCAGAGCCCAGGTCTATGGAGAGAAAACGGGTTTAGCAAGGCTTCCTGTGTACTTGGAATCTGAGGTTCGAGGGTTCTGCAGGGCTGCCTGGAACCTGGTGAACAAGGACACTGCTCAGGATGTGGTTTCCGGCTGGCTGAGGGGGAGGAGGAAAGCAGCGTTGCCTTCAAGGCAGAGGAAATCATAAACAGGATGAAAGGATGGGGGTGGCAACATTGTTTTGCAATTAAGAAGTTACACCCCCTGTTGCTGTTGGAATATAAAATAAACCCGCTGCAGACCTGAAGGGCCTCTGTGTCTCCACCAGAGCACAGGGGAGAACCCGGTCCCAGCTTTGCTATCTGTTATGTCTGTGTGTGTCTGTGTGTTTTTCTTAATTCCCCATTGCCTCCCCTTCGGTTTTGTTCTCCCCGCTCTTGTCACGGAGCAGTTGTCACATGGGAAAGTGTTGAGGGGCTAGGTAAAAAGGTGAAGTGATTAAAAAGTACAAATAGTTACAAAATAGCCACATGGATGTAAAGTACAGCATGTGGAATATACAAGTAAGAGATACTGTAATAACTATGTATGGTGTCAGATGGGAACTTCTTATTAGGGTGATAACTTCCTAAGGTATATAAACGTCTAATCATTATGTTGTACATCTGAAACCAATATAATATTGTATGTCAACTATAATTGAAAAAAAATTAAGGGAAGGAAGGAGAAAAGAAAGAAAGGAATGGAGGGAGAGGAAGGGAAGGAGGGAGGAAGGAGAGAAGGACAAATGTTTTCATCGGTTTTTATTCAAAACCTGGAAACAACTCAATTGTCTTTTAACTGATTAATTGGTAAGCACACTGTTGTATATCCATACAAGGCAAGACTACTCAGTAACAAAAAGGAAATACTGATGTAAGCAATAACAGACAATTCTCAGATTCATTTTGCTATGTGAAAGAAGTCAGGTTCCAAAGGCTACATATTGCACAATTCTCTTTATATGACATTCTAGAGAAAGCAAAACAATTGGGGCACAAAACAGATTAGTGGTTTCAAGGTCTGGAGTGGGAGAAGGGGTTACTACACAGAGTATGACAGAATTCTAGAATATGAATAAAATGTTCTATATTTTGATAATATGTGGTTTCATGACTGACCGTTAGCAAAAGCTATAGAACAATATAGCAAAAGTATAAATATTATTGTATATAAACCATATCTTAATTTTAAAAAATTATTCATGTTAGTTCAGCAACAAGAAAAGATAAAATATGATACATCATTTTTTTCTTTGTTATGGATGGTTTGTGTTTGTTCATAGGATAGAGAAGTTTTGGTTACTGGAGACTTCATAGAGATAATGGTACCTGCACGGGTTTACCACAACTGATATTTTTAGTTAGTTGGATTTAAGGTAGGATGTGCAAACAACTTTAGCTAAGACTCATGTTTGGGAGTGAGTCACTTTTTAAAGACATTAAGTACACTGTCCCAAATGGATAAATCCTACAAATTTTATTGCGGGAACATTGAGCCTTTAGATTCCATTATTTGTGTATGACCAGATTTTTAAGGGCTCTTTTAAATAGTGTAATTTATTGTTGACTTATTAGGCATGTTATAGATCTTGAATGGAGGTAAAACATAAGGAAGATTATTCCCTAGAGATATAAAACATGTACAGGATGTATCCTGGCATTAGGTGAACTTAAGGCTTTTCAAAAATAATCTACTAGGTCAAGGGAGGTAATGGGAATAGATGAGAAGTAAGTTTGCAAGTTTAGAATGGTACTACTTTAATATATAATCAATAATATTTACTCATCTATCTCTTCAGAAGTGTTGAGTTCTTAAAATGTTCCTGGATTTTGCCAAACTCTGCACATATCACTGTCAACAAAGCAGCCATGGGCTTTCAGTCTAGTAAAGAAGAGAGTCAAAACTTGTAAAGAGTATAAATATACATTACATCATGTGCTATTAAGCAAACCAGGGGTGCTGCTTTAGATATTATATTATAGCCAGAAAAGTTCTCTCTGAGGAGATAACATATGAACTGAAATCTAAAGGATAAAAAAACAACCATCCGAAAAGCCAGGAGAAACATTTCACAGATCAATGGCACAAGTGAAATACTCTGAGTTGTTAATAAGCTTGATGTGATCCAACAATAAACAGAAGACCAAAGTTGCTGAAATGTAGTTATTGAAGGAGAAAGTTGTAAGAAATGAGCTTAGAGGGGGATTTGTAGGCCATGGTAGAGAAGTTAAGTTTCATTTCAAATACAATGAGGAGCCATTGAAGTGACATAATCTGATTAACTTTTCTTAATTTGTATTTATTTTGAAAAAGTCACAAATTATTTTGTAGTAAATACACAACAAAGAACTCTTTCCCCCTTTAACGGTTAGAATTTATTTGGTAATCTGCTATCCTATCATCATTTAACACTTTATATATTCTCATACACAACGATAATACAACCATCAAAATCAGGAAGTTTGTACTGATAATATTACTGCAACCTAATCCTCAAACTCCTTTAGTTTTGTCAGTTGTCCCAATAATGTCTTTGACAGCTAATTGATCCAAATCAGAAGCATGTGTTATATTAGCTGTCCTGTCTCCTTAATCTTTTTCAGTCTGGATCAGTTCTTCATCATCTTTTGATTTTCTAAAATCTGTTTTTTAGGGGGACAGGGTAGTTCCCTGGCTGGGAATTGAACCCAGGCCACAGTGTTGAAAGCACTGAAGCCTAGCCACTACACTATCAGGGAACTCCCTTCTTTTGATTTTCATGATCTTGAGACTTTTGAAGATAGCAGGCCAGTTACTTTATAAAATGTGACTCACATTGGGTTTGTGTGATGTTTTCTCATGATTAAATTTATAGTATTAATCTTTGGCAGGCATACCACTGAAATGTTGTGAAATTCTCTTTGCATACTACCAGGTGGCTGATAATATCAATGTGCCCCATCCTTGATGATGTTCATTAGGGTCACTTGATTAAGGTGGTATAGCCATCTTTGTTTTTTCTCCTTTTTAGTTAATACGTATTTTCTTAGGATTGACCACTTCGTAATTATAAAACGTCCCTCTTTATTCCTAATAATATTTTTCTTTTTTAAATCTGTTTTGTCTGATATTGAAATAGCCACTAAATATTGTTTTATTGGTGTTAACTTAGCTAACATATTGTATGACCATAATTTTCATCTGTTCATTTCTAGCCTATTTGTATAGCTATAGTTAAAAAGTATTTTTTATGGAAAACGTTTATTTGGGGCTTTTTTTTTTCCAGCCAATATGACAATCACAGCCTTTTAATTGGAGTTTTTGGACCACTTACATTTAGTATAATTAACAATATTATTGGGTTCAACTCTATTAGTTATTTGTTTCCTATTTATTCCATTTGTTTTTATTCCTTTTGCTCCTCTTTTCCTGCTTTTTTCTGGATTGAGTATTTTTTATGATTCTATTTTATTTTCACTATTAGTTTATTTGCTATCCTCTTATTTTTGTGGTGTGTCTGTCATTGCTCAAGGGTTTACAATATACATCTTTAATATATCAAAATTTACCTCCCAGTAATATCACACCTCTTCACATAGGACATAAAGATCTTGCAATATATACTTTTATTTCCTCCTTCTGTCCTTTGTGCCACCATAGTTATACATTTTATGTTAACTTACGTATAAACCCCATAAATAATTGTTATTTGCTAACAGAATGTTATGTTTTAAAGAGGTTTTAAGTGAGAAAAATCTTTTTGTTTTTACCCACATATTTACCATTTCCAGAACACTTCATTCCTATGCATAGATCTAATTTTCCTTCTGAAAAACTTTATTTTACATGTTTTATAGTGCAGGTCTGTAGAAGATAGTCTTCTATCTTAATTTTGGAAAGATACTTTTACTTTGAATAATTCCAGATTGATAGTTTTTTGATGTTGTTGTTGTTTTTATCTTTCAGTATCTTAATGATACTGTATCATTAATTTCTGGTTTGCATGTTTCTTTAGAAGTCTGCCATCATTCTCTATATATAATGTTCCTCTCTCTTGTCTTCTTCATCTGCTTTTACCATTTCCTGTTTAGCATTGATTTTTAGCAATTTGGTTATATTGAGTGTTGGTATCATTTTTAAATGTTTATTTTGTTTGAGATTCATTGAGTTCTTGTGAACTGTGGGTTTATAATTTTCATCAAATTTGGATATTTTTCAGTTATTATTTCTTTAACATTTTTTCTGTTCTTTCCTTCCCTGTAATTCCAATTACACATATGGTACACTTCTTGATAATGTCCCACAGATATTTCCATAATATTCTGTTCATTTATTTTTAGCTTCCCAATGTTCTCAACATTGTGATGGTTGAGAACTTCTCACCCTCATAAGGCTGCCACTCCATGGGAACACCTCCAATACCCAGTTTAGTTTCTTATATTCTGCTCTGGGCCACTGCTATCTCTCCTCCTCTGCACAATTGATATCCATTTTGCTCTGTCCCACGTAATAACTTTAGGACTTAATTGTTCAGGAAGGAAATAGAATAAAAAGGAGAAGATAAACTGATTTTTGTTTTTAAAAGATCACACTCAGCCTGCTGTGTGAAAAACACATATATAAGAGGGTAAGATTGGAAATAGGAAACTAGTTAAGAGAACTGATTATTGATTGGACTAGGGTGATAACAGGAGACATAATGTTAATTGGATGAATATAAGCTATGCCTGGAAATTAGGAAAGTAGAATCAACAGGATGTGTTGAAATACTGCTAATGTGATTGACAGGAAAAGAGAGAAATTAAGAATAATGCTTAGCTTTAGGGTTTGAGCAAAGAGTTGGATATTGATTTTATTTACTCAGATGGATAAGAAAAGAAGTAGAGGTTGGAAACATTTGACATTTTGAGTTTTATATGCGTATTAGATATTCAAGAGACTGTGTCTAGTTGGCAATTCAATGCCTGAGCTTAGATCTCAGTTGAGAGGTCACAACAATACACATTAACTTGGAAGTCATGTAAATGTAGACTGTGTTAAAGTCATGAGACTGGGTTAGATCATCTGTGGGGGAGAGAATAGCTGAGGAAGGATGGTCTGGACCAAGACCTGGGTACTCTATCATTCAGATATCAGGTAGAGAAGGAAAAGCTAATAAATGAGACTGAGAAGGAACAGTCAATAAGGAAGGAAGAAAACTAAATGGTGATATCAAGAAAGCTAAGAGAATAGAAGGGCTCTAGAAAAATGTGGTGGTTATCTGAGATAATTGTTGCAAAGATATCAAGTAAGATGGGGCCTGTGGTATGTCTATTGGATTGCAGGACAATATTGAGGTAAGTATTTACCAAAAGATGGTATTAATCAAATGAATGCTAGTATCACCATGCGACAAGCAGGACAGTCAAAGAAGATGGTGGAAGCATGGTTGTCATTCAAGAAGCACAAGACCATTTTGAAGTGGTATTTGAAATTTGAGAATGTTGTGGAAGTACAACAATGAAGGTGTAAATATGCAATAGAACCTCCAATATGCCTAACAATTGCAAGCATTTGTGATAAGTTTGAGATGCATGGTAGTGTGTGTGATGTGCACAAGGGCATGCACAGCGATACAAGTGGACCCATTGGTCAACATTGCTCAAGCAGTAGTTCGCCATAGTCAGAAGTGTCTGGATGCTGATAGTAACCATTTTGAGCACCTCTTGTAATTGCAGAAGTAAAAAGTGATTTGTATTCATCTTTTGCTATCAGTATGTATTTTAATACAGTTTTTTCCTTTCTTAAAATGTGTATACATGTTTTGGCACCTTCTGTATATGAAGAAAAAGCAAAATTTAAAATAAGGCTATTACTAATACTGAGAAAAACGTAAATGTACAAGAAAGAAGAATAATCATAATGTAATATATGGCCAGGTATAAATATTACTTGTATAGTTATCATAATGTAAATACTAATTTAACATCAAAGATTTGATATAAACATTTTGAGAGAATTGTGAGCTGGAATGTGAGATGTATATGTGCAGGGGAGGGGTCCAAGAGTTAAATTTCCCTTTTGGTAAGAAGGAAGTCAATAAATCATGCCAGAAGCAGGGGGGGAAAATCAACCAACAAACAAGGAATAGTAGCATAAGAAGGTTATTTAGAAATATGAAGGTAAATGCCTAAAGAAACTGGGGAATGTAACTCTCTAATGAGAAGGAGTAGGAGAAAGGGGTCAGGGTCTGAGTTTTACTATAAGCTTTGTAGGATTCTTCCTTTTACAGAATTATTTACATGCGTTGCTTAATAAAATAAAATGAAATAAACAAGTGATTGGAAGGTGAGAAGGAAAAATAGTAAATTTAGGGACCATTTTTAAAGGAGGTGATGAAGGAGAATGGAGGGAGAGGTAATGGCTAGGGAGTGATGTGGGTAGGGAGGTGTTAGGATGGCTATTATTACAGCAATGTTTAGTCCAAAGGCCTTTGTGGTTAGAATGCCTGAGGAGTTTGCTAACAATGAAGTCTCAGCACCTCCCTTCCAAGCTCACAGAATCAGGATCTCTGGGGGCCAGAGCCTCAGAATCTAGGTTTTAAATCATTTCCTTGAATGATATTTATGCACACTGGACTAGAGCAGGTTTGGATGCTGTTAGAAAGAAACTAAGAAAGGTGGAGAGAGAAAAGAGGGGAGAAGGAGAAAACTCAGGGAAGTTCCCTGAGACTGCAGGAGCATGAGAAGTCTTCTGGAACTCAGGTGGGGGTGGGGGCATTAATAATCCTTGCTAATTCATTGTAAATGAGCTTTGGGGTAATGATGGGTTACTTTATGGACTGGCGGTGGCAAAATGAGGAGGTAGATGCCTGTCATTGCACATTTGTTCTTTTTAGTAATGAAATCTTGTTTGCGTCTGTCTCTTTCAGTAGACTGGAAATTCATGAGGGGAGGACTGTGGCTTTTCATGACCATTCTTTACCATAGCTTACCATGTCACAGTGCCTGGCCCAGGGTACGAGCTCCACAAATGTTTGTTGAATGACTACATGAATGACCTCCTTGGTGTGAGGTAAAGAGATTATTGTTTAAAATCAGATGAATAGGACTGAAGTTAGGGATCAGGAGAGGTTAGAGGTGGATTTGGGAGTCATTTGGAGATAAAGAATAGTTGAAGCATTCAGGATGAAGGGACTTACAAGGAAGGGGAAGAAAACGAGAGAATCTTGAAGGAGGAAGTGCTAGAGTAAAGTGAAGGAGCAAATCCAGAAAGGGATGGAAGAAACAGACATATTGGGGAAGAAAGGGGGGAATCACTCCCAAATCCTCTGCATCATTCAACCTAGACCATTTCTTTCAATTCTGCACCTCCCTCTTCTTGAGCTATAGCAAAGCCAAAGGAAATAGATACACTGATTAACCTTGTCTCTAATAATTAAAAAAAATATTTTGATACAGTAAGAAATCAAAGACAGGAGTCAGTGGAACCAGCTCAGGCAGTCAGGTGAAAGCACACTGAAGCCCTGAGTCACTTTTCCCTCAGGCTTTCCTTTTCATAACAACCACCACTGACCCAGAGGAAGCCCTGGTTTCCGGAGGTGACCCTCCAATTTGTTTCTCTCAGGAATTGTGAGGGATGAAGCATGGATTTGAAAGCAAACAGCATTCAAGGAAGAAATATTTCTACTTAACTTTAGACTCAGAACCTGGCTCTAATTTGAAATGAACAATGCTACTGGAAGTAGGGTGTTGCAGTTAAAAACAAAACATTTATGCAAAACACAAAGGAAGTGAGACACCCCCACCATGCTCACACTCACAGCTGGGGGAGATGACAGAGGCAGCATCAGAGTCATGGTCAGTACCGGCTTTTAAGGAAATGGACGAAAGACTTAGTCATCTTTGCTTCTGGAAGAGGAGTCATGCCTGGGTTGGGCACCCCCATCTCAGATCTGTGGGGTCCATACCCCTTTCTTTCATTAACTCATAAATCACTTACCAAGTCCCAGGAGTCCAATGAGAAGTGGCCACAGGACCAGGGAAGGAGAGCTTTTTCCTCTCATCATTTTGAAATGATTCATGGGGGAAGTTGTCATCTAGAATGTCTGGGTTCTAGAGGAAAGGTGGGTTGCCAAGGAGGAGAGGCAAGGGCCATACCCCCAGGACCTTGATGGAAAGTAAAGTTGCAGGAAAAGCACAGAAGGCCAGTCAATGCCAGTGTGAGCCTCCTGGGAGGGGGGGCTGTGGAGCTCCACAAATTGTCCCACAGTTTGACTTCTGGTTTTCTCCCCTTTTCTTGTGAGGACTTCTGAGACATTAATACCTGTCAATGGTAGGGGCAGCCCGAGCTTCAGGGAGGCCTTCCCAGGGAGGGGCATCTCTGTACTGTGCTTTCTTCAGTTCAGGGATGTTTGGAGAGAGGTACCCTGTAGGAGTCAAGAGAAGAGCAAGTTAGCAAGGGCAGAGGGTACAGGCATGGGGAGGGAGGCAGAATGAGGGGATCAAGTTTGTCAGGAGGAAGGGACTCACCCTTTGAACAAGAGATTATCTGAAGCTTGTTTTCTTTCAGTGTATGCCTCATTTCCAAAGCAGGAGGCCTGTGTGGAAGAAGGAAAGAGGAAGAGAAGAAAAGGAATTAAATGGAACTGAAAGGTCAATAGGTGTCCATCTGGGACAGCAGTGTCCAACATTTTGGCTTCCCTGGCCCCCCATCAGAAGAATTGTCTTGAGCCACACATAAAATACACTCATGATAACTAATGAGCCAAAAAAAAAAAGTCACAAGAAATAATCTCAAAATGTTTTAAAAATTTGTGTTGGGCCACAGGCTGGACATGCCTGATCTGGGGGAAGCTGAGGAGTGTGAAGACAATGACACACTGGAGGTTTTCTCCAGAATGTTCTTTCTTGAACATAAGGCAGCACACAACTGTGTGATACTTTCTCTGGATTCTCCAACAGTGGAGATCAGCTGAGTGAATCTGTCCCTTCTAGCATCATTTCTAGTGTCAAATACAGTGAATGGGAGACAGGAGGGGGACAGCCCAGGACTGTCTTTGGTAATGGCTCTTTCAGCATGGGCCAGGGATCCTAACTCACTAGGGTTCCTATTTCTAGGACCCATAACTTGCAGGGGCTTGAACTCTACACCATGTGACTCAAATGTACAAGGACAAAAATGTAACTTGATTTGTTATAACTTGTCTGACTTAGTTCTATGGTAAGGCTATGTATTTCAACCTGCCAAATGTTAGTGTTTCAATTCCATTTCCTTTTTTTTTTTTTCATTTTATTTTATTTTTTAAAATTTATTGGGGTGACATTGATTAGTAAAAATTACATAGGTCCCAGGTGTACAATTCTACATTACATCTTCTATGTGTTGTATTATGTGTCCATCACCCACAGTCAGTTCTCTTTCCATCTCCATATATTTGTGTCCCTGTCTCTTTTCCCACGCTTCCCTCCCCACTTACCTACCCTCAGGCATCTACTAAATTATTGACTGTGTTCATGAAATCTGTTTCTTTGTTGCTTTTGATTTTCTGTTAACAATGAAACTAAATTTCTCCATCCCCTTCCCTTATTGTATCCACTCTCCCATCTTAAAGAAGTCCCTCTTACATTCTTTGTAGTGCTGGTTTGGTGGTGATATATTTCTTTAACTTTTCCTTGTCTGAGAAGCTCTCTATCTGTCCTTCAATTTTGAATGCTAGCCTTGCTGGATACATTATTCTTGGTTGTAGATCCTTGGTTTTCATCACGTTGAATATTTTCTGCCAATCCTTTCTTGTCTGTAAAGTTTCTGGTGAGAAATCAGTTGAGAATTGAATGGGTGTTACTTTATAAGTTACAACTTGCATTTCTCTTGCTGTTTTTAAAATGTTCTCTTTTTCTTTAACTTTTATCATTGTAATTATGATGTGTCTTCATGTGTTCCTATTTGGGATCATCTTGTTTGGAATTCTCTGCATCCTGGACTTGTATGTCTATTTCCTTCACCAGGTTAGGAAATTTTTCATTCATTATTTCTTCAAATAATTTCTTGATCCCTGGATTTTCCTCTGTCCCTTCAGGAACACCTAGGATTTGTATATTCTTCTGCTTAAAAATGTCCCAGAGGAATCTCAAACCATCCTCATTATTCTGGATTCTCATACCTATTTGTTCTAAATGAGTGTTTTCTGCTGGCTTTTTCTGTGCATCACTGCTTTTCACTTCTATTTTATCTAGTTTGGTAACTTTTATTCTGGTCTTCATTTCAGTTAATGTAATCATTATCTCTGTCTGGTCCTTTATAATGGTTTGTAAGTCTTTAATGCTTGTTATCTGTCTGTTGAAGTTACCATTCAGTTCCTTAAGCAATTTTATAATTGCTGCTTTGAGCTCAGTTTCTGATGGGTCACCTGTCCCCATCTCTTTAATTCTCTGGTTTCTCATTCTTTGCAGCCTCTCTGGACCCTTCCAGTAGTAATTTCTGTGGTGTCCGCTACTGATACTGGGCGGGCAGAAGTCTGGGGGAGGGGTGTTTATAGCTCTGTTTTTTTTCCTGTGGCTCCGGGGATCATGCAGGGAGTTTGGGTGTGATTGCTCCTTTCTGTTCTGGATTTGCCCCGTATGTGAGTTTTGCCGTGAGCTTTGGTGTCAGTACTGTTTGCTGGTCTTTCAGACCAAGATGACTGTAGGCCAAGAATGCATGCATGCAGTCCTCTCTTTCCTTCTCCTTCCTGGCCAGAGCATTCATGCTGCAGCTCCTCACTGCCCCATCCCTTCCCCTCCTCTGGAAACCAGAGTGAAGTCCAGCCACTGTGTTTTGCGGACCGGTCTGCACCTCCTGCAGCCAAAGTGAGGTGGTTGCAGCATCTCACACCCCTGCCTCTGGGCCCCCTTTCCTCTGTCCTGAGGACTGAGTGAGGTCCAGAGTGCTCTCCCACTGCCTTCTTCCTCCTCCCTCCCCCAGTGGTAGAATTCCAAGTGGGGACCCATGCCACCGCCGTGTCTCCACTCTTCCCCTTTAATTTCTACTTTGTTTAAACTTCTGCCTGCCTACAAGTACCTTAATGTGATGAGTGGGTTTCTTAGCTGTGATTCTGAGTTGTGTAGAGGGCCCTTGGTTGAGGTATGGGTGTTTTCTTAGTTGTAATCTTCAGAGGAGTTTTTCAGAGGTCCCTCTCATGCCACCATTTTGTTGCCAGTCTCTCCATTTCCTTTTAAAAGGTTCTCTTTTAGAGTACATATTATATGGGTCTGCTTGTATGAAAAGTCAAGTACAGAGAAAATTAAGTCGGAATAGCAGCTACCTGTGGAGGTGGTATTGAGGACAGAGGCAAGGGGAGACTGCTGGGGTGACAGGAAATGTGCACAGCAGGTCTGGACAGCAGGCATATGCAAGTGCATATATGACAAAACAAGGACTTGAACACTTACCATATATACACTTGGCACATTTTACTGCATATATTTTAAGGCTTCATTTAAAAATTTTGCTTAAATGGGAAAACCTTTTAAAAGTCTCTTTTTGGTAAACATTCAGTCCATATGAAGTTCAATGCTCCCTCTCAGAGCTGGATTTTCTCATTTAAGGAGTCTTCCCTCCACTCTTTTCCCACCTGTCCTCAGAGAGAAAATTATAAGTGGGGACCCCCCACCAAAAAAAACTGGAATTATTTTCTGGAAAGTGGGCACCTTGTAATACAGGCTTCTCCTGCTAGGAGAGTTTTCTAGGAACCCATCTGCATCAGTGTGCCCGCTGGCATTTTGTTGTGAGAGGCTGCGTGCAAAAGCAACGTCCTGAGTCATGGCAAACAGATGACTGGCTCTTCCACCATGGCAACACACCTGCCCACACTGCCATGCTGGCCATTCAGCAGTTTTTGACCCAAAACAGTATGACCCCTGTGCCCCACCCTCCCTATTCACCCAATTTTGTCCCTGCAACTTATTTTTTCTGGATAATAAAAGTCCTCAAAGGGAAATGTTTTGACAATGTAGAAGAGGTGAAACCAAAAACAGCAAAAGCACTAAAAGATACCAAAATTGACAAGTTCAAAAACTGTTCTGAGCAGTGGAAAAAGCGTCTCAATAGGTGCATTGCATCAAACAGAGAGTACTTTGAAGGTGACTGAAGTTTAAACATGTAAGAATACATACACAGTTTTTTTATAAATAAATTCTGGGTTTGGGGGGTTTCCCTCATACACCTCCTAATTGTGGTGTGGGAAGAAGATTCTCAACCTCATCCCATGGATCACTGGGAGCCTGAGGTGGCTTCCAACAACCCTAAGACACAATACTTCTATTGTCTCCATTTTGTAAGTGAGGGAACTAAATCACAGAGAAAGAAGTCACAAAGCTGGTAAGTGGTAGAGTCAAAAGTGACACTAACAGCATATGGCATGTACAAACAGGGTTTCACCTGGCTGGCCTCCTCCTCACCTTCTTCCAACCACATTGCCTGTTTCCAGCCTCAGCCTACATCAAACTTCTGGAGCTGTCACTGATGAAAAGAACCAAGAATGAAGACCACAGAAGCTATAGGAGACCATCCAAGTAGAGCATAAGAAACAGACGAGACAGTCATCAAAAAGCACATGTCACGATGATTCATGAGTTAAAGCAGGACACGTGAGTGAGGCTGAAGGGTGAGAGATCATTTTTTGAGTGCCTATTTGGACAGTCAGTTGCGATGACTAAGACTGGGCTGAGGGCTTAGAACTTCTGTTTGCTTTAGAGAGCAAGAGAATAGTTTATCACAGTGTAAGGAATTTTAGGGACCAAGCCCTTGTGTAAAGTAAACAATTTGTAAACACATAGGGTAGATCTGAAATTCATCCTTATACCTCTTGTTCTGTAAATTTCATTTAGAAAATGCTCAAGGTCCAGCTTCTCACTGCCATGCCCTCAACCTCACCAGGTTCTGACTCAAATCTTCAGCACAGTTGGACAAGAGGCCTGTTTCTCTATAAGGGGGTACCCCCCCAAAACTCAGAATTTATTTATGAAAAAAGGGTATTTATTCTTACATGTGTAAACTTCAGTCACCTTCAAAGTACTCTTTGTTTGATGCAATGCATCTATCCACTGCTCAAAACAGTTTTTGAATTCTCAATTCTGATGCCTTTTAGTGCTTCTGCCATTTTTTGTTTCACCTCTTCCACATCAGCAAAATGTCTCCATGTGAGGCCTTTTTTTCATCTGGGGAAACAAAAAAAAAGTAACTCAGGGAAAAATCTGGTGAATAGGGAGGGTGGGGCATGGGGGTCATGCTATTTTTGATCAAAAACTGCTGAACACTCAGTGCGGTGTGGACAGGTACATTGTCATGCAGCATGTTGTTTGTGTAAATCACCCACCATGAAATGCGCAAACATGTTGAAAGAGTCTCCAAAAACAATTCACTGAAGATGAACGCAGCCTCTCACAACACTCACCTAAGTGTGTATTACAAAGGGCTTGCCCTCCAGAAGATAATTCTGGTGGTGGGGGTGGTTAGGGGGTCCTCCTCTCATAATTTTAGGGTTGTTTTTTTTTTGCTTTTTGGTATGTGGGTAGCTCCCTGGCTGGGGATGGAACTCAGGCCGCAGCGCTGACAGCGCCAGCGCCGAAGCCTTAAGCCACTACACCATCAGGGAACTCCCCGTCATAATTTTAGTTTATCCTCAACTCAAGCAGATTTCTTGTCCGTCTTCCCATATGACATATGGTTTATCAGAAAATAAATAAAACAAAAAGAAACAAGATTTTCTGTGAAGCTCAGACCAATATGATTTTTGCCTGTGATCCATCTTCCTAAAAACTAGCACTGGATGGTAGCAGTCACTGTAGAATTGGAGGTGAAGATCTTTCATGATGTTACTTAGACTTCCTCAAGTATCTTCAACCACATTTGTGTAGAAATGTCCTTATGTTCTTGAGCAGTCTTCAATTTTTCTACTCAGGTACTCAAAAAGAATTTGGAAAAGCTATGTATCTCCTAGTTCATTTATGTTTAATCTAACATCTTTTATCATAAATTTAATAATAGTAAAAATGTAATTTCTATCATATTGTAAATATAGACATTAAAATAATAAGACAGTTTTATTATACTACTCTTTAAAATGGTTCAGACTTTAAACACTGTAGCATGTCAATGTCCACCATTATCCTTTTTA
>PVJL010011942.1:0-39996 GCA_004026885.1 Lyroderma lyra | reverse complement strand
AAGAGCCTCCTTCAGTATTTCTTGGAGTGCTGGCCTCGTGCTGGCAAATTCTCTCAGCTTCTGTTTGTCTGAGAAGGTCTTTATTCCACCTTCATATCTGAAAGATAATTTTGCTGGATAATTTATTCTTGGCTGGAAGTTTCTCTCTTTTAAATTTTTGAATATTGGGTTCCACTCTCTCCTGGCTTGTAGAGTTTCTACTGAGAAATCTGATGCCAGCCTGATGGGTTTTCCTCTAAATGTTATAGTTCTTTTTTCCCTGGCTGCCTTGAGAATTGTCTCTTTGTCTTTAGTTTTGGACATCTCTAGTACCATGTATCTTGGAGAAGATCTGTTGGGGTCCAGGTATCTGGGGGACCTGTTTTCTTCTTGAACTTGTGGTTCCAGATCTTTCCATACGTTTGGAAAGTTTTCATCTATGATTTGTTTGAGTATGCTCTCTGTTGATTGCTCTGCCCCCTCTTCTATTCCTATTATCCTGATGTTGTTTTGTCTTATGGAGTCGGATATTTCTTGCAGAGTTCTTTCAATCCTTTTGGTTCTATATTCCCTCTCTTTTTCTTTCTGAGCTTTTTCCATGTTCTGGTCTTCAATATCAGTCATTCTTTCCTCCATTTGGTTGGTCCTGTTTCCTATGGCAGTTATTTCATTTCTCACTTCTTTTACGGTATTATTTATTTCTCGTATTTCCGTCTCAATCTTTCTTATGTTTTGAATTTCTTTGTTAAATTGTTCTTTTTGTTCACAGTTTCTTTTTTATGTCGTTTATATCTTTTTTTATATCATTTATCTCAGCTATGGTGTTCTGGCAATAGGTTTTCATTTTTCTCACAGCCTTTAGAATGGCTGCTTTAAATTCTCCATCACTTAAATGAGACCCTTCCAGTTGTAACAGGCTATCCTCTAGGTAAATTTCATGATCTGTCTGAGGAGTTTTAGTTTTTAAGGAATTCATCCTGTCCGCTGGGTTCTTCTTTGACATGAGGGCTTTATGTTCAGTGGCCAGATTATTGCTTTTGTAGTGTCTTGCTGTAGGGCAGACACTAGTTGACACTGGGGGTCATGTTTTGGGGGAGAGGGGGCTGTTTGTTTCTTGTTTCTGATCTCCTACTGCGTTTGGAGGCTATGCGCATATATCCTGGGGAGAGGCCAACAAAAGGCTTTCCAAAGACGGCTCTGCCTTCTACCCTTTGCTGGGGAAGTTGTTTTTGCTAGCTGGGGTGAATGCTAGCAAATCAAATCAGTCTTTCTTCCCAGCCCTGATTCAGTACCTGGCTGTCTAAAGGCTCACACTGCTTTCAGAACTCTGGGGTGTACGAGGAAGTGCCCGCTCCAGAAGTCTAAAGCTGTGGGCCTGGCCTGAGACAGCAGGGTCGCCTTTGCAGCAGGTTGGGAACAGGAACTGCAGCCCTGTGTAGGTCTCCAGGGGGCTTAGAGCTGGGGTGTTATCTTTGCAGTTCAGAGTCTTCGCTCAGCCCTTCTACCACTCAAAAATTCCAGAGACTGGCTCCCAAACTCCTTCCATCCCCAGCTCCCCAGTCTCTCTCCCCTCCCCCAAACTGCGCAGCTCCAAATAGTCAGCAGTGATTGCGTCCTGATCCCGCGTGGTCCATCTCTGCCCCCTTCCTTCTCCCCGACTCGCCCCCTTCTTGCCAGCCTTCAAGTGTTTACTTGCGATTTGTGGATTTCTCAACAGCCGGTTTGTCACTCATTGTCCTCTTTCCTAGCTCCTGGACAGCCATTCAATTGTGTTTTCTGGGAGAGGCTTTAGGAACCTCCTCTCCAGTCGCCATCTTGTCTTCCTCTGTTCGCTATTTTTATTATTATGGCCTTGTAGTGTTTCATTGTTGTGAATAAGACTTCCAGCACTATGTTGAATAAAAGTTGTGGAAGTGGGTATCCTTATATTGTTCCTGATCTTAAGGGGACTGCTTTTAGCTTTATCCCATTGTGTATGATACTAAGTTTGCATTTTTCATATATGGCTTTCATTATTTTGAGATATGTTTCCTCTATTTTTACTTTGCTGAAAATTTTTATTATATATGGATGCTGGATGCTATGAAACTCTTTCTACATCTATTAATATGTCCATATAATCTTTTTTTCATTATGGTTATGTAGTGTATCATGTTAATTGATTTGTGAATATTTAATCAACCTTGCATACCAGGAATGAATCCCACTTCATTGTATTGTATTATCTTTTTAATGTATTGCTGAATTTGGTTTGTTAATATTTTGCTGAGGATTTTTGTGTGCATATTAATTAGAATATCAAACTATAATTCTTTTTATTTTGTAATGTCTTTGTCTGGTTTTGGCATCAGGGTTATGGTGGCATTGTAAAATGATCTTGGGGAAGATGCAGAAAAGGGCTCAGACTTTTAACATGGCAGATGTTTTGAACCAGCAATGAAGTAGCATCTGTAGAAGAGCCCCTGGATCTCAACAAGCTCAGGCTGGATGAGCAAATTTATGTGAAAATGAGAAATAACAGAGAGCATTGAGACAGATTACATGATTATGATCAACATTTAAATGTGATACTGGGAGATGTAGAAGTAATTGTGACATATATACCTATTGATGAAGAAAGACATGAAGATTTACAACATTGGTTGTAAATCAACAAAGCTTAGTATTCCAGTGTTCTTTGTTTAGGAAGATAGTGTTCCACCAGTTGTCCCTCCATTGAGAGTTGAATGAAACAAATAATTTATCTTGTATGGAAAATAGGCAACTTTGCATGATTATCTCTTTAATTGTAGAAAATATTTTTTTAAAACCTGTATAATTTTGATAATAAGAGATGACCAAAAATTCTTTTCTGCTTGAAATGAGTTGATTTGCAGATAACTTACAAATGCTTAAGCTAAATGCTATTTTAATTTTTTTCTAACTCTTCCAATAAATGTGATAACCAAGATGCAAGTAACACTTATATTCAGGAATTGATTTGCTCTGTTGTTTTCTCAGATCATTTTTAATTTTTTAAAAATTTTATGTTTCCCTTTTTGATTTAAAAAATTAAATTTGGAGCTTTTCTTTCTCTTAAATTTTATTTTTAATGGATTTCATGGGTGTTAATTATTATTTTTAATGTTTGGCAAAATTCACCTCTGAAACCATTTGATCCAAATCTTTTATTTGTTTGGGGCTTGTTGATTGATAGTTCAATTTAATTGGTAGAAATTTTTCTTTTCCGATTCTCTGTTTCTTCTTGATTTAGCCTTATAAAACTGTATTCTTATAGTAATTTATCCATTTATCCTAGATTGTCTTATTTGTTGAGGTATAGTTGCTTATAGTATTTTGTAAAATATTTTTTGTACTTTTTTAGTGTCCATTTTCTGTTTTCTTTCAATTTTGATTTTATTTATTTAAATCTTTTTCTTTTTTTTATGAGTCTGATTGAGATTTGGACAATTTCTTTTTATTCTTTTCAAGAAACCAATTTCATTGACTTTTTGTACTTTATGTTTTAGTCTCCATTTCATTCATAATAGTTATACTGTGATATTTATTATTTTTTTCCTTGTACTCACTTTGGATTTTGCTTGCTACTTTTTTCCTTTTTCAGTTCTCTTAGGTGTAAAGTTAAACTTTTTTTTTTTTCAATTTGAGACTGTTCTCGTTTCTTTGGGTATGATTGCATTGCTATACTTTTTTCCTTTTAGGGCTGCTTTTGTTCTGTCCCATAAATTTTGAGTCATTGCAGTTTCATTTTTGTTTGTCTCAAGGTATCTTGATTTATTCCTTTATCTCTGTGTTGACCCATTCATTATTTAGTAGTTTTTAGTCTCCATGTATTTATGTGTTTTTTAGCTTTTCCCTTGTAATTAATTTCTACTTTTATACCATTGTTGCCAGAGGAGATGTTAATATGATTTAAATGTTTTTATATTTATTGAGACTTGTTTTTTGCCTAACATGTGGTTTATCCTGGAAAATGTTCCATGTGAACTGGGAAATATATATGTGTGTGTGTGTGTGTGTGTGTGTGTGTGTGTGTGTGTGTGTGTATGTATTCTGCTGCTTTGGGGTAAAATGTTCTATAAATATCAATTAAATCCTTTCTGATCTAGTGTGCCGTTTAAGACTGCTGTTTCCTTGTAGATTTTCTGTCTGGAATATCTGTCCATTAGTGTGTTAAAGTCCCCGACTATAATTGTGTTACCATTGGTATCTGCCTTTATGATTGTAGATATTTGTTTTATATAGTCAGATGTTCTGATGTTGGGTCCAAATAGTTTACTAGAGTTATAAGCACTTGTTGGATTGATCTCTTTATTATTAGGTAACATCCTCCTTTGGCTCTTAGTATAGTCTGGTGTTCAAAGTGTATTTTGTTTAATGTAATTATTGCTATTCCAGATTTTTTTTAAATTTTTATTTGTTTAAGATATCCTTTTCCATCCTTTTACCTTTAGTCTATATATGTCTTTTTATCTGAGGTGGATCTCATGTAGACAGTATAAGCATGGGTCTTGTTTCCTTATTCAGTTAGCCATCTTTTGATAATAACATTTAATCCATTTACATTTAAAGTGATTATTGATAGGTATATAGTTATTGTTATTTTAACAATCATGTTTTTTATCTTTGTGATTTTTTCTTCTGCTTGAAGATGTCCTTTTAACACTTGTAGTACTGGTTTGGTAATAATAAATTTCTCTAGTTTTTTTTTTAATATCTGGAAAGCTATATATTTCTCCTTTAATTTTAAATGATATTATTGCTGGGAAGAAAAGTCTTACTTGTAGTCCATTATTTTTCAGTACTTTGAATATTTTCTGTCACTTCCTTTTAGCCTGCAAAGTTTCTGTTGAGTAATCTGCTAATAGTCTTATATAAGCCCCCTTGTAAATAAATCATTGGTTGTTTTTGCTGCTTTTAAGATTTTCTCCTTGTCCTTAACTTTTGTCATTTTAATTATAATGTGTTTTGGTGTGGACATGTTTGAGTTTGTATTGTTTAGAATTATGTGCTCTGCCTGGGCTTGTATGTCTAGTTTTTTTGTCAGGTTAGTGAAATTTTCAGTCATTATTTTTTCAAATAGTTTCTTGATTCATTGCTCTCTCTTATCTCCTGGCAATCCTATGATGTGAATATTGTATATTTGATGTTATCCCACAGGTCTTTTAAATTATCACTTTTAAAAAAATTATTTTTGTTTGTTTGTTTGTTTTCAATTGGGTATTTTCGGTTAACCTTGCTTTCCAAGTTGCTGATTTGATCCTCTGCTTCATATAATCCTGTTGATTCCTTCTAGTGTATTCTTCATTTAAGTTATTGTATTCTTTATTTCTAACAGATATTTAATGGTTTGTGTGTCCTTCTTCCTATCTGATTACTATCTCTTTGTTGAATTTCTCAATAGTTAAAAAATTTATTATAATTAGTGCTTTAAATTCTGTCCCTAGTATGTTGGTTTCCTCAACATCATTTAGTTTTATTTTTGGAGGTGTCTCCTGTTCTTTTATTTGGGATATGTTTTTGTTTTCCTCATTGTGGTTGCCTCTCTGTGTTTGCTTGTATGTATTAGGTAGATCTATGTCTCTCAGTCATTACTGAGTGGACTTATGCAGTATGTGTCCTATGTGGTTAAAAACAACAGTCTCCCTGGTCACCTGTGCATGTGTTTCGGTAGTGTCCCTTTCCTGTTTCTACTGTTGTAGTTGAGCTTTGATTGCTTTTATTACATCAGTGTGTTGGAGTGACTCCAACACAGGTCCCTGAGTGCCACCCAAGAAAGGTGATGGAGCATATTGTGGCTCACTGCCCATCACCAAATGTTCTTCAGGCCACCACAGGCCATATGCTACTGTAAAATTCTGCAGCTTTTGGGTGGGGCAGGCCACTCAGTAGCCAGGAGTACACTGAGAGATGTAGTACTAGTTGTCTGGCATGAGTTCAAGGTGTTAGTTACTGAAGTGGTGCACCCAAGAGGAATTTATCAGATCAATGCAGTCTCAAATTTGTCTCTATGGGGTGGGGGAAATTAGATGTTAAAAAGATGGGTCTTACCTGTAGGTACACATGGGACAGGTTGCTGTCCTTATAGCCATTGCCCTTAAGTCACACAACTCAATCATTCTCCATGTGTTTCTGGTGCTTCTCTAGTTGCTGCCCCTTTACCAGAAACCAAGTGAGTGTTTTATGTCATTCTTCACCTTCTTAAAAAAGTTCCCCTAAAATTCCTTGTTTTACTGGTTTGATGGTGATGAACTTCTTTAGTATTTTTTTAACTGAAAATCTCTTTATCTGCACTTTGTTTCTAAATGATAGATTTTCTGAGAATACTCTTTGTTGTAAGTTCTTGCCTTTCATTACTTTGAATATTTAATACCAAACCTTCTTGACTGTTATGTTTCTGTTAAGTAATGAGGTGACAATCTTGTGGGAACTGCCTTGTGAGTAACTAGTTGACTTTCTCTTGCTATTTTTGGAATTTATGAATTGGCATTCATTATAGAAACTTCTCAGTCACAATTTCTTCTAACATTTCTATCATTTTCCCTCTCTTTCTGGGACTCCATTAAATGTACCACAGTGTACCATTTATGTTTTAGCCTCTTTTTTACATTTTCCATTGTAATATCTGCTTGGAATTCATTTTGGGTAGTTATTGTGTCCTGTTTTTCTGTTCACTAATCCTATATTTAACTGTATAATTTATTGTGAAATTCACTTAATCAGTTCTTAATTTTGTCATAGTATTTTTCAAGTTTGGAGTTTAATTAGTTTTTTTGTTGTTGTTTTCTTTTCTTTTTTTTGTTTTTTATTTGCTTTTTATATATGTGTTTCTTTTTTTCATTTTCCTGCAAAAAATCAAGCTTGACAGTTACTTATTTGAATAAAGTAAGTGTAGTTGTTTTACAGTCTGACTATAATATCAATATCCAATAAAAATTAGTTTTGATACATAGATATAAAGGAAAAGTAAGACCCAATCATGCATCCAAGTAGAGTAGACCTAGGCAGGAATTCCATGACAACTATAAAAAGACAACATGAGGTCTTAAAGGACCTATTGAAGTAGTTGACACAAAAAAGGGGTACTGAAATGAAGAATTAGTTTGATAATTATCACCTGATAAAACAGGGGTCCTTGACTCAAAGGTAAAAAATTTAATAACAACCCATTCCCTACTCTCAGGTAATTCACCTGATAATAGAACAATAAGCAAGAAATATATTTAGATATTACTAACCTGGATAGCATAGGCAACGATGGATCAAAACCTTAGTTGGAGCAGAGTTCTGGAAGTCTCCTGTTGTTCCCAGTGTTAATAATTTACTTGCTTGTTTATTGGAAGTGTGAAGGGGGAATTCTAGAAGAACTAAGATGGCAGAAGGCACATGGGATGACTGTTGGGATACTAGATCTTCATAAACCTGCACAGAGCATTTTAATATTATAATAATTAATAGGCTTATGGGGCATTCCCAGTCATGGATACAAGACATACAAAGAATGACAAAGTATAATTGAGGTTTTATGTCATGAATTGAGGTAAAAAAAACATGAAAATATTAAGCTGTATCTAGTGTTGTACTTCAGAGAGGAATAATACATTAACAATGTCTTAAAATGTGACAAAGAGTTTGGCATGGAAGTAGTGGAATGAAAGCATTTATAACCATGAACTAGCTTGTTTAAATATGATGTGAAATGGTTAGGAAGCCTATGATTGATAGATCATCTGGAGTGTAGGTTTAAAGAAGGTAAGTGATAAATGATGTTTGAAGAATTAGGTAGAAAAATTGATTTTCTGAAAGTCATACATAAATCACTTTGGCTCCAAAGACAATAATTATTTCACCACATGTGTGTTTTATGATGCCTCTTTTTTGAGTCTGAACAATTTTTGAAATACAATCTTATGCAAGATGTATAAAATATATAACATTTAAGGGGATTGGTTGAAGTAGGGGCTATGATTGGCAGCCCATTAGGTAACTTGTTGGTAAAATTTATTGCTTTATCAACACTTTTTTTCTCACACACCTTCCCCACCCCACATATTGCATGAGCCAAGCTTTATGGAAACCCAGGGGAGAGAGAGTGACTAATGAAGTTAGAAGAAGTCATAGGGAGATATATAAGGGACATGACATTCAATCTGTGCCTTAATTAGATACAGAAATTCACCGGACACTGTACAAAGGAGTGAGGCTGCAGAAAGGGTGGAGAAAATATATGGTGATTGTAGTTTTGTTTTACACTTAGCCAAGGAACTTGGACATTAACCTGTGAGCAATAAAAATTCACTGCAAAATTTTCAACAGAAGAAAGCCACAGCAAATTGGCATTTCAAAAATGTCATTCTGTTATCATTGTATAGAATGAAAGGGAGCATCAGTAAGGCCATAGGAAAACAGGTCATTTAGGAGATGGTTCTCCCAGTAATAATTGACGTGGGTCTGAACATATATCCTTGTGGTAAAGTGGCAACCTAATTTGAATTGAACACACATAATGGAAATGAATCATTTTTACCTGGTTGTTTAGTATTCAAGTTTGGATACCC
Source organism: Lyroderma lyra (assembly GCA_004026885.1). NCBI lineage: Eukaryota > Metazoa > Chordata > Mammalia > Chiroptera > Megadermatidae > Lyroderma > Lyroderma lyra. The sequence continues at coordinate 31,459 of PVJL010011942.1, read as the reverse complement.
TAATGCTCAGCAAAGTAGATTACATGGTAGGGTTTCTCATAAGCAAATTTATACCTTGACTTGATATCTTGTCTATTAATTTGACAATCTGTTTCTGGTTTCCTTTAATCATATTATTTATGAAATTTTCCATGTCTTAGAATGGGTTTCTTAAAAATACAACTCAGTAAAACTATAGAGTTTTTATGACCTACACAGTTTTTGTTTTTCTCAGAAGTGTTCTACAGCATGTAGATAAAATATGCATAGCTTCTTGTGTACAGATGCACTCTTTAGGCTTATTTCTTTCTCACAAAGTAGGGGCTGTGGCTAAAGGACAGTGAGGGATTTCATTTCAACATATTATCATTTTACATATTTCATAAATAAAAATTTATACATTATATGTGTCATATTGTATATATATTTTTTGAAATCAATTTTAACTACTGTTAATTTAGGCTATTTTATATCATGTATTATAAGAACCCTACACTTGCCTAAATATAGCTTCTTGTAATTTTTTTTGGGGGGTAGTTCCCTGGCTGGGAATCGAACCCAAGCCATGGTGTTGAGAGCACCGAAGCCTACTAAACCACCAGGGAACTCCTTATAATTATTTTTGAAGTTTTTAGGTTTTTATTTGTCAAAGAGGCTTCATGCAGAAAGATGTTAAGTGTGAAAATTTCTTGCTCTACTGAAGAATGTGGTTTAAACATATTCAGCAACAGAGAAGTTTGTACCAGAAATGAACACATGAGATTTTCCTCTTTTTAAAATTGAGTTGTAAAAAAACCCCAGAAAATAATTAATTATTTATCAATAGGGCTGAATTGGTGGGAATCATTCCACTTATCATTTCATTTGTCCATGTCAGTCTTATGTGGCTGAAACATATGGCAGTGCCACATATAGAAGCCAAAGGAATTTCTAGCAAAAAAGCCTTTAACAATTTAAAACTTTGTTTTTTATATTCTGTGGTTTAAGTTTCAACTTCTCTATGGCCTTTCACCTTACAATAATGGTGCTAGTTTTTCCCTCTCCACTTTCCTTCTCCTCATTATGATCTACTTGGGGTTGGGCCAATATTATTTAGTTATCACCTATTTTCAACATTTTCTCCTTCACTACAAAATAGCCTAATTTTGAAGGCCATATTTTTTGGAGGATGAATTTTTGCATGCTTCACTTATATAAGCATGAATACTCATGCTATCAGTTAATTGTGATGTCTTTACGTTAGTAATGGGGTAGAAAACATGGAATATATAACTGCTATATTTGCTACTATTTACTTTTTTCTCAGATATATTCCTATTTTATTTTTATTTTTCTATTCTTCAGTATATTTATTCTCTGTGTTTCAAAGAAGCAAGAAGATGGTAATGAGCTGTGAGTGGTGTAGAAGCAGGTTCATCCAGTTTGTTTTCCCCACTCCAAGGTTTTAGCTTGCTTGTATTAACAGAGATATAAAAATGCACAATTAAACCTATTTCTGTCAGTAAGTTGTGTTATTGGTTCATAACAGCCATGTGTTAAATGTCCATGAATTTTGTTAGTTGGATGTTAAACTATCCATTATTAAAAATTAAATTACATAAACTTAAAATTAAATAAATTATAATATGAACAATGGCAACAAATAACAAAGGTAATGAATACTTATTATTTCTTAATAATTTTACTACATTTTACTATTATCTACACTTTTAAGGTTATTTACATCTATTGTACCTGCGTAGCAATAAGAATATATAATGGTGGCCATTCTACATTGCTTTCTAATTCTGCCTTCACTGATAACCATGTTGGTAGTTTGAAAGTGGCCATAGTGGAAGTATTTGTATTATGGAAATTGTCAAGTGCTATAATAAAAGTTTCATTTATTGTTTTGTTGATTTTTTAAAATCTAGGATTCAGCAAACTCCACTTTGTGAGCGAAATCTAACCTGCCATCTCGTTTTTGTAAATAGTGTTTTACTGAAACATAGCCAGTTCCAGTTCTGTACAATGGAGTTGAGTAGTTATGTGTTAGCCTACATAAATTTTTTGCCAACTCTTAGTCTAAATTTAAGCATATGATGGAAGAATGTTAAAAATGTAGATTAAACTTACAAATGTAATGTGCCTCTAATTGTTACACTGTAAGTAGCACTAAAAATTAAGGAACCCTTCTTTTAGTGTTTCAAAACTACTCTTCAACTCAGTAAAGAAGTTATTCACCACCAAACACAGCAAACATTTACTACCAGAAAAATATATCAAGCAATCAGAATATACTGCTTATATTGAGAAAAATATAAAATAGAGGTAAAATTTAAAAATACATTTATTTGGACTAGTTCTGAATATAGCCAGATTATGTACTCTAAAGGCAAAGATTATTTCATTTTTTCCTCATATAGTATCTAACACAGAACTAAACACATGGTAGCCACTGAACTCATCTTCATGAATTATAATAAATAAGAATTCTTACTTGAAAGAAAGAGTTTCACTTATATTCATATAAAATTAAAAAAAATATACACATATAAGTAAATTTTTATATTACCTCAAAACCTCTGAGGGATATTGTGTCAAGATTATTAACTTTATTTGGCCAATAAAAAATAAGAGACACATAAAGTTTAAAATATAATTACATATACATATATTTAACTTTTAATTACAGTTGACATACAATATTATATTAGTTCTAGGTATACAACATAGTAAATAGACATTATGTAACTTACAAAGTGATCACCCTGATATATCCAGTACCCATCTGACATCATACATATTATAGTTATTATAATATTACTGATTCTATTACCTATGTTATAATTTACATCCCCATGACTATTTTATAACTACCAACTTGTACTTCTTAAATTCTTCCTATTTTCTACCCAACCCCCTAATGTCCTTCTCATCTGACAACCATCATATACTCTCTTTATCTATGAGTTAATTATGATTTGTTCTTTTCATTTATTTTGTTCTTTAGATTCTATATATAAGTTAAATTATATAGCATTTGTTCTTCTCTGTGGGACTTACTCAACTTAGCACAATGTTCTTTAGGTCCATCCATGTTGATGCCACTGACCTGATTTCATCTTTTTTCATGGCTGGGTGATACTCGATTTATCCATTGATGGACACTCAGATTGCCTCCATAATTTGTCTATTGTAAATAATGCTGCAATGAATATATGGATGCAAATGTCTCTTTGAAATAGTGTTTTGGGTTTCTTTGGATAAATATACAGAAGTGAGATTACTCAATCTTCTTTGTCTCTTCATATAGCATTTATTTCAAAGTCTATTTTTCTTGTATAAGTATTACTACCCCAGCATTTTTTTCACTTACATTTTAATGAAATATCTTTTCCCATCACTTTACTTGCAATCTCTTTGTTTTTTTGTTTTTCCAATCTGAAGTGAATCTCTTGTAGGCAGCATGTATAAGAATCTTGTTTCCTTATCAATTCACCCACCCTACGTCTTGTATTGGAGCATGTAATCTATTTATATTTAAACTAATTGTTGATAGATATATAGATATTCCAATTTTATTATTTATATCTTTGAACTTTCTTCTTCTTCTTTCTTATTTCTTCTTCTTCAAGAAGTTTATTAGGCATTTGTGGTAATATTGGTTTTGTGTTGGTAAACTCCTTGAACATTTTTTTTGTGTCTGGGAAGATTTTAGTTGTCCTTTTGTTCTAAATGATAGCTGTGCTGGGAAAAGTAATCTCAATTGTAGGTCCTTGCTTTTTATCACTTTGAATATTTTTCCCAATCTCTTCTTGCCTGCAAAGTTTCTGTTGAGACATCAGCTGACATTTTTATAGGAGCTCCCATGTAGGTAGCTAACTGCTTTTCTCTTGCTGCTTCTTAGATATGCTTTCTGCCTTTAACCTTTCACATTTATTTATGATTTCTTTTTATGTGGGCCTCCTTAAGTTCAGCTTCGTTGGGACTCTGCACTTACTGAACTTGAATGTTTATTTCCTTCATCAGGTCAGGAAAGATTTTAGTCATTTTTTTTTTCAGCACAGGTTTTTAGTTCTTTGCTCTGCCTCTTCTCCTTCTGGTATCCTAATGATGTGAATATTTGTATGCTTGATATTATCCCATGAACCCCTTGAACTATCTTCATTATTTATTTTTTCTTGCTGTTATGATTGTGTGTCTTCTGGTACCTTATCTTTCAAATTGTTGGTTTGATCCTCTGCTTCATCTAATCTATTGTTGATTCCTTCTAAATGTATTCTTAATTTCAGTTATTGTATTCTGAATGGTTCCCTTTATATGTTGTCTGTCTCCATTTTTATGTTTCCTCCTATTTGAAGTTCTCACTGAAATTATTGAACATTCTTTTATAACCAGTGTTTTGAATGTTGATTTTTATGTTTTCCACTTACATTCTTATGCTTTTTATCTATTTGTTAAAGTTCTCACTGAGATCATTGAGAATCTTTTTAACCAGTGTTTTGAAACTGCACCTGGTAGATTGTGCTCATTTTGTTTAGTTCATTTTCTAGATCTTTGTTTTGTTCTTTTATTTGGAACATATTTCTTTTGTCCTCATTTTGGCTGCTTTCCCATGTTTGTTTCTATGTATCAGGTAGAGTTATTATGTCTCCAGTTCTTAGTAGAGTGGCCTGATGTAATGTGTGTCTTGTGGGTCCCAGTTGTGCAGTCTTCTGGATTACCTGAGATGACTGTTCCAGTTGTGTCACTTGTCTGGATTGTATATGCTTTCCTATTGTAGTTGAGCTTTGGTTGCAGTTTGCATATCATTGGGAGAGATTTATCCTCAGGCTAATTTGTTGTAAGGACTTACCTTGACAACAGTGGTGGAGCTGTTGTTCAGGGTCTGACCCTAGGGAGCAAGATTTGCTTTAGCATATCTTTAGTGCCTGATCAGTCTGCTTTTTGTGTGTGTCATTTATGGAGATATTTGGGTAGAGTTCTGGTGTGGTCTGAAGCTGGCCATATTGTGTATTGGTTCTGGGGGCACTTGGGAAGTGCTCTTTTTCAGGCCAAGTTCAGCCACTATCTGTGCCATGTCTGAGGTCACTTGGTATTAGCTACAAAGTGGTCTGTAGATGGTTTCCACTCGTGATGGGCTTGGAGAAGCCAGGGAGAGACTGAGGTATGAACCAAGGCTGGCTGCTTGCCAGTGCCAGACTTGGGAATGCTTATGAAGATATACAGGTCATTTCAAGGCTGGATGCTGTTTTGAGGAGTTTTGTAAATCTTTGAGATATAGAAATGCCTGCAGCATGAGCCAGAACAGACCATTTGTATATTAAAAATGACAAACAAAAACACTGGGAGTGGTTTAGGTGGGTCAGCGATTTCAGTGGGGCAGGGTCCTAGGCAGTCAACAGAGCAGGGTGAACAGTGTTAGCCAGACTGATGGAGACTCAAACTTGATGCTGGTTTCTGCAGGTGGAGTGGATGATAATAAGGTTCAACAAAGGAGCAATGGCTTCTGTCAGTATTTCTCTCTGAGAGAAATCTGCCCCTAAATCCAAAAAATTCACTTTCTCTCCATAAATCACTGGTGGATTTAGAGATGCTGTCCAATGTTGTAGCCAGAGCAAGCAATCCTGTCAGGTGAGTAAGTCTGTGAATGGGCCCTTTAAGAACAGGGCTTGGAACTCAGCCCTCGAACTCCCTGCCACAATCTCTGCTGGGTTTTGTTTATTTGTTTGTTTTGTTTTGTTTATAGCCATTGTTGAGACTTCTTTTCTAGACACTGACACCCTTGACTGCAGAGCCTCGTGTGAGCTTGGGTGGGACCCCTCGCCCCTCAGGGGAATCATCTGAAGTCGAGATAGCCCTGCTGATTTCAAACCACCACATGTGCATGTAGAATCAGCCCATTCTACATATTCACCCCATTTCCAGTCTCTACATAGCTTCTCTTGTATATCTTTAGTTATAAGACCTCTGTTTAGCTGTATTTGAATCAATTCTTACTGAAGCTTGTTCTGCAGTTTAATTGTAACTTTCAAGTAGTCTTGAGAGGAGGTAAGCACAGCATTTACCTAATCCACCATCTTGATTGGAAGTTAGGTGATCTTTTTATATGAGATTATTTTTCTATCAAGATCAGTACAGGAAGCTGGAAAAAGCAATTATCTGATAAACTGAGACACCCTCATATAATTTACCTGGATATTTCATGCTCCTTAACACCACTCCAGACACACCCAACCTCTATACCCCAAAATTCATGAGAATTAGCATAATAAAGGGTTTAAGCTTGAAACATATGGGTAATTTTGTAAAAGTGTAGTCTTTACTTATTTAAGCATTACAAAGACCTTTTAACCATTATCATATCTAATTGCAAATATGTCCAATTACCAACAATGAACAAAGCAATTGCAAATATTGTCTTATTTTTAGCTTAAAAATACAATAAATTAATTAATTTTATAGCAAGGTAAACAATTCTATTGTTTAAAAAATAATATATTCTTTTAGCCTACTAAGAAAATGTAACCAGAGAAGGGCAAGATGACAACTGGAGAGGAGTTCCCTAAAGCTTCTCCCAGAAAACAAAATTGAACAGCTGCCCAGGAGCCAAGAAAGAGGGCCCTGAGTGACATAATGGCAGCTGAGAAATCCACACATCACTAGTAAACATCTGAAGGTTGGAAAGAAGGGAGTGAGCGGGAGAGAGGGGAGGGAGCAGAGACAGATTGCAATAGGACATGATCTCTGCTGACTGTTGGGGAGCAGCACGGTGCATAGGAGGGAGGACACCAATAGGCGACAAGAGTAAAAGCCAGCAAAGTGACAGAACAGTGGGAGACCATGGGGGAGCTGGGTTTTGGAGCGGCGTGTTAGGGACAAAGCTTGGGATCAAGCCTCTAGAACTTTTGAGTAGTAGGAAGGCTGAGCAAGGACTCGGAACTGCAGAGATGACACCTCAGCTCCTGGAGCCCTTGTGGCTCACAGCAAGGGTGTGCATGGCTCCTACATAGAGCTGTGCTTCCTGTTCCTGGCCCACTGCAAAGGCGAGCCAGCTGCCTTCATACCATCTGAGGTCAGGCCCACAGCTTTGGACTTGTGATGCATGCACCTGCTCATGAGCCCCTGGGTCCTATAAGCAGTATGAGCCCACACACTCTGCCCCATCGGCTGGTTGCTGAAGCAGGCCTGAGAAGAAAGGGGGATTTAATAGCATTCACCCCAGCCAGCAGGAGCAGCCTTGATCCACATCACCCAGCTTTCCAAGCTTAGAGCAGGAGGTGGAGCACACAGGAGTGCCATTTGTTGGCCTCTCCCCTCTTCTACAGCCTCCCCAACCAACTAACAACTGCAGGAAATGGAGGGACCCAGGATAGATGCACACTGGCTCCAAATGTGGCAGGAGACCAGAAATAAGAAATAAACAACCCCTCTCTCTCCCAAAACTTGACCCCCAGTGCCACCTGGTGTCTGCCCTACAGCAAGATACCACAAAAGTACTAATGTGGGCTCCTGGGCTAGGCTGAACATAACGCCCTCATGTCAAAGAGGAAGAACCCAGCAGTCAGGATGAATTCTTTAAAAACTAAAACTGCTCAGAAAGAACATGAAATTTATCTAGAAGACAGTTTCTTAGTCCTAGAAGTTTCTGAATTAAGGACAGAGAATTTAAAGTAGCCATTTTAAGGCTCTGAGAGAAATGAAAACATACTGGCAGAACTCCATAGCTGAAATGAACAACATAGAAAAGGAGATAAATGGCATAAAAAAGGAACTCCGTGAACAAAAGAAACAATTTAACAAAGAAATTCAAAACATAAGGAAGATCGAGATGGAAATGCAATAGATAAATAACACCATAAAAGAAGTGAGAAATGAAATAACTGTGATAGGAAACAAGGCCAACCAGATGGAGGAAAGAATTAGTGATATCAAAGATTAGAACATGGGAACAGCTGAAAAAACGGAAGAAAGGGAATATAGAAGGAAAAGGATTGAAAGAACTCTGCAAGAACTATCTCACTTCATGAGACAAAACAACATCAGGATGATAGGATTAGAAGAAGGAGCAGAGTATTCCACAGAGAGCACTCAAACAAATAGTAGGTAAAAAATTTCCAGACATATGGAAAGATCTGGAACCCCAAGTTCAAGTAGAAAACAGGTCCCTTACATACCTGGGCCCTAGAAGACCTTCTCTAAGACATATGGTACTAAAGATGTCCAAAACTAAAGACAAAGAGGCAATTCTCAAGTTGGCCAGAGAAAAAAGAATTATAATCTTTAGAGGAAAACCCATAAGGCTGGCATCAGACTTTTCAGCAGAAACTGTGCAAGCCAGGAGGGAGTGGAATGAAACATTGAAAACTTTAAAAGAGATAAACTTATAGCAAAGAATAAATTATACAGCAAAATTATCTTTCAGATATGAAGGTGGAATAAAGACCTTTTCAGATATGCAGAAGCTGAAGGAATTTGCCAGTTCAAGGCTAGCACTTCAAGAAATACTGCAGAAGGGTCTTTGAACAGAAACAAAATATCAGGAAAAATGGAATAAAGTTGGGGCAACAAGAGAGAAACAAAAATAAAACAAAAACAAAGAAAGAAATAAGAAATGGCCACAGGATATTCTCACATATCTATCATCACTCTAAATGTTAATGGACTGAACGCACCAATAAAAAGGCACAGAGTAGCAGACTGGATTAAAACACAAAATCCATCTATACGCTGCCTCCAAGAGAGACACACCTCAGGCATAAGGACAAACACAGACTCAGAGTGAAAGGATGGGAAACAATACTTCAAACAAATGGTAACTAGAGAAAAACAGGAGTTGCCATACTGATATTTGATTAAATAAACTTCAGGTTAAAAAAGATAGTAAAACACAAATATGGACATTACATAATGATAAAAGACACAATACAACAAGAAGATTTGACACTAATTAATATATATGCTCCCAACCAAGATGCAACAAAGTATTCAAAGAAACTACTAACAGATTTGAAAGGAGAAACTGGCAAAAACACAATCATTGTGGGAGACTTAAACACCCTGCTAACAGCCATGGACAGAACATCCAAACAGGAAATAAATAAGGAAGTATCAGCTCTAAATGACACATTACAGCAATTGGACATAATTGACATTTACAGGACACTTCATCCAGCAAAAAGAGATTATACCTTCTTTCTAGTGCACACGGAACATTCTCCGGATACACCACATGCTAGGACCCAAAAATAACCTCAACAAATTCAAGAAGATAAAAATCATACCAAGTGTATTGTCAGACCACAAAGCTTTGAAATTGGAGATCAACTGTAAAAGGAAAGCAGAAAATAACACGTGTATAGAGAGATTAAACAACAGCTTATTAAAAAATGACTGGATAAAAGAAGAAATAAAAGATTGAGATTAAAAAGTGTATAGAAACTAATGACAATGAAAATACAACATATCAAAATTATTGGGACACAGCTAAAGCGGTAATAAGGGGGAAATGTATATCACTACAGGTCTATCTTAAGAAACAAAAAATAATCATAAGTAAACACCTTAGCATCTCATCTTAAAAAACTAGGAAAAGAAGAGCAGACAAAACTCAACGTCAGCAGAAGGAAAGAAATAATGAAAATTAAAGAAGAGCTAAACCAATTAGAGAACAGAAGGACAATAGAAAAATTAATATTACAAAGTGCTGGTTCTTTGAGAAAATCAACAAAATGGACAAAACCTGACTAGACTAATGAAAGGACGAAAGGGAAAAAAAACAAATATCCAAAATTAGAAATGGAAGGGGAGAAATTACCACTAATACCACAGAAAGAGAAAGGAGTATAAGAAAATATTATGAAGGACTTTATGCCATTAAATTTAACAACCTAGATGAAATGGACAAGTTTCTAGAAACTTATAGCCTACCCAGACTGAACCAAGAAGAACTGGATAATCTAAACAGACAAAACAATAGCAAAGAGATTGAAATGACTATCCATAATCTCCCTAAAAGCAGAAGCCCTGGACCACATATTTTCACCAATGATTTCTACCAAACATTCAAGGAAGAATTAGCAATACTTACTAACTCATTCTATGAGCCAACATTACCCTAATATCAAAGGCTGGCAAAGACAACACACACAAAAAAAGACAGAAACAAAAGCAAAAATCTATAGACCAATATCTCTGTTGAGCACAGATGCCAAAATTCTAAACAAAATATTAGCAAATACAATACAACAATACATCAAAAAGATCATACATCATGATGAAGTGGAATTCATCCCGGTAGCAAAATGATGGTTCAACATACCAAAATCAATCAATGTGATACACCACATAATCAAAATAAAAGATAAAGACCATATGGTCTTATCAATTGATGCAGAAAGAGCTTTCGACAAGATACAACATCCATTTATGATCAAAACACTAAATAAAACAGATATAGAAGGAATGTATCTCAACATAATAAAGGCCATATATGACAAACCCTTGGCTAACATCTTACTGAATGGGGAAAAGCTGAAGCCTTTTCTACTACAATCAGAAACAAGACAGGGATGCCCCCTGCCACCACTGTTTAATATAGTTCTGGAAGTTTTAGCCACAGCAATCAGGCAAGAGAAAGGAAAAGAAGGTATCCAAAATTGGGAAAGAAGAGGTCAAATTGTCACTATTTTCAGATGACATGATCCTTTATATAAAAAATTCCAAAGATTCCACCAGGAAACTATTAGAAACAAATGAATACAGTAAAGTCGCAGGATACAAAATCAATGTACAAAAATCAATAGCATTCCTATATACAAACACCAAATCCTCAGAGAAAGAAATGAGAGAATCAATTCCTTTTGCTATCACAACAAAAAGAATGAAATACCTGGGAAGTAACTATTTTTTTTTTTATGTGGGTAGTTCCTTGGCTGGGAATTGAACCCAGACCACAGCATTGACAGCGCTGAAGCCTAAGCCACTACACCACCAGGGAACTCCCACCTGGGAAGCAACTTAACAAAGAATGTGACAGACTTACACACAGAAAACTATAAGACACTTTTGAACGAAATTGGAACACACATTAAGAGATGGAAAAATATCCTCTGTTCATGGTTAAGAAGACTTAACATTGTTAAAATGACCATTCTGCCGAAAGCAATCTATGGATTTAATGCAATACCCATCAAAATCCCACAATAATACCTTTGTGAAATAGATAAAAGAATTATCAGATTTATATGGATCCATAAAAGACCTTGAATTGCCAAAGCAATACCACATAAAAAGAATAAGGCTGGTGGCATTAGACTCCCTGACTGCAATTTATAATATAAAGCATCAATAGTCAAAACAGCTTGGTATTTGCAGAAAAACAGAAATATAGACCAATGGAACAGAACTGAAAACACAGAAATAAATCCACAAATTTGTGGACATATAATTTTTGATAAGGAGCAAAAAGCATACAATGGGGAAAAGACAGCCTCTTCAGTAGATGGTGCTGGGCAAACTAGAAAAACATGTGCAAAAGAATGAACCTCAGCTGTGAACTCTCTCATATACAAAAATTAACTCAAAATGGATGAAAGACCTTCATATAAGACCTGCAACAATAAACTATATAGAAGAATACATTGGTACTAAGCTTATAGACCTAGGACGCAAGGAGGACTTCATGAACCTGACCTCAAAGGCAAGGTAAGTAATAGCAAAAATAAATGAATGGGACTATATCAAACTAAAAAGCTTCTGCACAGCAAAAGAAACCATCAACAAGGCAAAGAGACAGCCAACTGAATGGGAGAAAATATTTGCAAATAATGCATCAGATAAGGGTCTGATATCTAAAATATATGAAGAACTAATAAGACTTAACAACAAAAAAATAAACAACCCAATAAAAAAGTGGGCAGATGAACAAAACAGACACCTCTCCCATGAAGAAATACAAATGGCCAGCAGACATGAAAAAATGCTCATCCTCATTAGCTGTCAGGGAAATGCAAATCAAAACCACAATGAGATACCACCTCACACCCGTCAGTACGGCTATTATCAACAAGACAAGGAATAACAAGTGCTGAAGAGGATTTAGAGAAAAAGGAACTCTTGCACACTGCCGGTGGGAATGCAAATTGGTACAAGCACTGTAGAAGACAGTGTCGAGATTCCTCACAAAATTGGGAATGGAGTTACCATATGACCCACCAAACCCCCTTCTGGGGATCTACCCCCAAAACTTGAAAACCTTTGTCTGCAAAGACTTATGTACCCCAATGTTCATGGCAGCGCTGTTCACAGTGGCCAAAACATGGAAACAACCTAAGTGTCCTGCAACAGATGACTGGATAAAGAAGCTGTGGTATATATACACAATGGAATATTACTCAGCTATAAGAAAAGATGAAATATTGCCATTTGCAACAAAATGGATGGACATGGAAATCACCATGGTTAGCGAAATTAGCCAGACAGAAAAAACAAGGAAATGTATGACTTTACTCATATGCATAATATAAAACTGAAATCAAGAAAGAAAAAGAAATGAACAAACAACAGCATAACCCATGGACACAATCAATAGTTTAAAGTTTATTTGGGATGAGGGGGTTAGAGAGTTGATGGGAGAAAGGGGAGGGGGTGGGAGAGGAGGGGGGAGCTAAATATAAGGTGATGAAAAGAGAAGTCATATTAGGTGGTGAACTTATTATACAACAAGTTGACAATGCACTCTAGAATTGTATGCCTGAAACCTATGTAATCCTTACTAACAGATGTCACCCCAATAAGTCTAACAATAAAAATGAAAAAAAAAATGTAACCTTGTATACTTAAAAGTAATAAAAAATGTAATAAAACCAGTGAAAAATTAAACAAGCATATCATATATACAGTTATGTAACTAGGTAAATATAATTATTAATGTCTATTGCACTTTACTAACTTATTGTATATTGTATTTTATTTTGAATGTCATTACTTCAAAGCAAACATATTGATTGTGTTATATTGTATTTTCTTTTAGTTTTTCAAGATACTCCTCCCTGTTTTTTTATCCCTAGCAAGCTAAAGAGAAATACTTACATTAGTTCTACATTAATTTTGCATTTGATAGATGGTATCTGAGGTAGAGCAGGTACCACAGAAATTAATTTGTGCGGACAACAGGGCTAGAGGTTAAAGTTCAGAAATCAAGTGGCAAATTTTCTTTAAACTAAGAACAATAATAAATAAAAAACTGATAATGATTTTCAAAAGGACCACAGACATGAAAAATCAATAATAGACTTGGTGTGTGTATATCTGTGAATAGTTAAATTAGCTTTTCGAAGATTTATGCTTGTTAGAATTTTTACATACTCATTTATGAATATTTTAATATTGTATCACTGAGCATATAGTACCAACTTATATTTAAAACCAATCCTTTAAGCATAAATAATAACTTTAGTTAATAAGAGCATATTATAATTATTGGATAAAAGCTACTAATTTGTTTTATTTTCTTTTTTAATATACATTTTATTGTTAGACTTGTTGTGGTGACAATGGTTAGCAAGAATTACATAGGTTCCAGGTATACAAGTCTACAGTGCATTGTCTATTTGTTGCATTATATATTCACCACCCAGTGTGAGTTCTCTTTCCATCACCCTATGTTTGGCTCCTCCTCCCTCCTTTTCCACCCCCATCCCACTTGCCCCCAAGTAAACATTAAACGATTGACTGTCCATGAGTGTTTGTTTATTTTTTCTTTGTTAGTTTTAGTTTTATATTCCACATATGAGTGAAGTCATATGGTTCTTGGTTTTAGCTGTCTCACTTATTTCACTTAGCATGATGATCTCAAGGTTTATCCATTTTGTTGCAAAAGGCAGTATTTTATCTTTTCTTATAGCTGAGTAATATTCCATTGTGTATATGTACTACAGTTTATCCAGTCATTCATCAAAGGGCACTTTGGTTGTTTCCATGTCTTGGCCATCATGAAGAGTGTTGCAATGAACACTGGAGTACATAAGATTTTGTGGACTAAGTACTTAAAATTTTTGAAGTAGATACCTATAAGGGGGATTGCTGGGTCATATGGTAACTCCATTTCCAATTTTCTGAGGAACTGGCACACTGTCTTTCACAGTGGTTGTACAAATTTGCATTCCTACATGCAGTGTTTGAGGGTTTCTTTTTCTCCACAGCTGCTTCAACACTTGTTATTCCTTGTCTTGTTGATAATAGCCATTCTAATGGGTGTGAGGTTGTATCTGATTGTGGTTTTGATTTGTGTTTCCCTAAGAGCTAATGTGCTTGAGCATTTTTTTCATATGTCTGTTGGCCATTTGTATGTCTTCATAGGAGAAATTTCTCTTCAGCTCCTCTGCCCACTTTTTAATTGCTTTGTTTTGTTTGTTTTGTTTTGTTTTGTTTTTGTTGGTGAGTATTATTAGTTCTTTAAATATTTTAGGTATTAGCCCCTTATCAGGTGTGTTGTTTGCAAATATTTTCTCCCATTCACTTGTCTGGGGTTTTTTGCTTTGGTGATGGTTTCCTTTGCTGTGCAGAAGCTTTCTAGCTTGACATAGTCCCGTTCATTTATTTTTGGTTTTACTTCCCTTGCCTTTGAAATCAGGTTCCTGAAGTCTTCCTTGAGCCCTAGGTCTATAAGTTTAATACCAAAGTTTTCTTCTATACAGTTTATTATTAGGGTCTAATGTGAAGGTCTTTAATCCATTTTTAATTAGTTTTAGTATATGGTGACAGTTCACAGTTCAAATTCATTCTTTTGCATATGTTTTTCCAGGTTTCCCAGCACCACCTACTGAAGAGACTGTCTTTTCCCCATTGCATATTTTTTGCTCCTTTATCAAAAATTATTTGTCAATAAATTTGTGAATTTATTTCTGTGTTTCTAATTCTATTCCATTGGTCTGTGTGTCTGTTTTTATGTCAATACCAAGCTGTTTTGATTATTGATGCTTTGTAGTGTAAATTGAAGTCAGGGAGCGTGATACCACCAGCCTTATTCTTTCTATTTAGTATTGCTTTGGCGATTCAAGGTCTTTTGTGGTTTCATACAAATTTGATAATTTTGAAAAATCTATTTCTTGGAAGTATATTTGTGAGATTAAAATGGGAATTGCATAAAATCTGTAGATTGTTTTGGGCAATATGGCCATTTTAACAATGTTAAGTCTTCCTATCCATAAACATGGAGTACCTTTCAATTTCTTTATGTCTGCTTCAATTTCTTTCAAAAGTGTCTTATTGTTTTTTGTGTATAAGTTCGTCACATTCTTTGTTAAGTTAATTCCTAGGTGTTTTACTTTTTGTTGTGATAGCAAGGGGTATTGACTTTCTCATTTCTTTTTCTGAAAATTCATTCTTCATATATAAAAATGATGTAGATTTCTTTAAGTTGATTTTGGATCCTGTGACTTCACTGTATTTTTTTTATTGTTTCTAATAGTTTCCTGGTGGAGTCTTTGGAATTTTCTATAAAAAGGATCAGGTCATCTGTAAATAGTGACAGTTTTACTTCTCTCCCAATTTGAATACCTTTTATTCCTTTCTCTTGCCTGATTGCTCTGGCTAAAATTTCCAGTAGTATATTGAATAACCATGGTGACAGGGTTCATATATGTCTTGTTTCTCATTTTGGGAGAATGGGTTTCAGTTTTCCTCATTCAGTATGATATTAGCTGGAGGGTTTATCATATATAGTCTTTATTATTTTGAAGTACTTTTATTCTAAACTCATTTTATTTAGTGTTTTGATAATAAATGTATATTGTATCTTGTTAAGTGCTTTTTCTGCATCAATTGATGTGATCATATTGTTTTCATCTTTAATTTTATTTATGTGGTGTATCACATTGATTTATTTTTATATGTTGAACCATTCTTGAGCTTCTGAGGTGAATCTCACTTGATCATGATGTAAAATATTTTTGATGCATTGCTGTACTCTATTTGTTAATATATTTTTGAGGATTTTTGAGTCTGTGTTCATCATAGATATTGATCTGTAGTTACCTTTTCTTGTATTTTCCTTATCAGGCTTTTGTATTAAGGTAATGTTGGCCTTATAGAATATGTTAGGAAGTATTACCTCACTTTTAACTTTTTGGAAGAGTCTGAGGAGGATAGGCATCAATTCTCCTTTGAATGCTTGATATAATTCATTGGTGAGATCATCTGGTCTGGGGAATTTGCCTTTGGGGAGGTTTTGGATAATTATTTCAATTTCTTTACTATTCATTTGTTGAGTTAGATGATCCTGTTCTTCATTCAGTCTAGGTTGACTATATGTTTCTAGGAACTTGTCTGTTTCTTCTAGGTTGTTAAATTTTGTGGCATAAACCTCTTTATAATATTTTCTTATAATCCTTAGTATTTCTGTTGTATCAGTGGTAATTTCTCCATTTTTGTTTCTAATTTTGAATATTTGTCTTCTTTTCTTTCATTCTTTGCTTAGTCTAGGCATGGATTTGTCAATTTTATTGGTTTTTTTTCAAAGAACCAGCTTCGTTGCCTTAATTTTCCTATTATCTTTCTGTTCTCGATTTTGTTTAGTCTGCTTTAATTTTTATTATTTTTTTACCTTCTGCTGACTTTGAGTTGTTTCTATTCTTTTTCTAGTTTTTCAAGATGGGATGTTAGGATATTTACTTGTGATATTTTCTTGTTTCTTAACATAGACCTCTAATGATACAAATTTAACTTCTTATTACTGCTTTCACTGTGTACCAATATTTTTCATATATTTTATTTTTATTGCCATTAGTTTCTATGTATTTTAATCTCTTCTCATATTGGTTCTTTGATCCAGTGATTTTTTAAAATAAGATGTTTAATTTTCATGTATTTGTAATTTTTTCTGCTTTCTTTTTGCAGTTGATCTCCAGTTACAGAGTTCTGTTTTCTGGAATACACTTGGTATGATTTTAATCTTCTTTAATTTGGTGAGGCTGGTTTTGTGTCCCAGTATATGGTCCATACTTGAGAATGTTCATATGCACCAGAAAAGAATGTATAGTCATTTATTGGTGAATTAAATATCTTGTAAATGTTAATTATATCCAATTGCTGTAATGTGTAATTTAAGCTCATTTTAAAAATTTATTTACTGTTGAGGTGATCTGTCCATAGCTGTTAAGGGGGTGCTTAGGTCCCCTGCAATTGTGTTGTTGTCAGTTTCTTCTTTCAGATATGTTAGTAGTTGCTTTGTGTATTTTGGTAATTCCTGATTGGAGACATATATATTAATTAGTGTCGTGTCTTCTTGTAGTTTTATTGTCCCTTTTATTACCTATGTAATGTCTATCTTTTCTCTTGTTTTCTTCTTTAACCTGAAGTTGGTTTCATCAGATATCAGTATGGCAACTCCTCCTTCTCTTTGGATACCATTTGCTTGGAGTATTGTTTTCCATTGTTTCACTCTGTTTGTCCTTATGGCTGAGGTGTGTCTCTTGGGAACCGCATATGAGTGTTTTGTTTGTTTGTTTACTTCAGTTTGCTACTCTGTGTCTTTGTATTGGTTAGTTTAGTCTATTAACATTTAGAGTATGATTAATATATGAGAATTTCCTATTGCAAGTACTTTTTCTTTTTTCTATTTTAGTATTTTGTTGTCCCAACTCTATTCCATTTATTCTGATGTTTTGTTTCAAGTTGAAGAGCCTTCTTCAGTGTTTCTTAAAGTGCTGGTCTCATGCTTTCAAATTCCCTCAGCTTCTCTGTGTCTGAGAAAGTGTTCATTCCTGCTTCATATCTGAAAGATTTGCTGGATAATTTATTATTAATTGGAAGTTTTTCTCTTTTAATATTTTGAATATTTGATTCCACTCTCTCCTGATGTGTAGAATTTTTGTTGAGGAGTTTGATGATAGCCTGATGGGTATTTTTAAGTTATAGCTATTTTTTTTTCTTTTTTACTCCTGTCTGCCTTGAGAATTGTCTCTTTGTCTTTGGTTTTTGACATCTCCAGTACAATGTGTCTTGGAGAAGATCTGCTAGGGTTCAAGTAGCTAAGAAACCTATTTTGTTCATGAATTTTGAGTTCCAGATATTTCCATACATTTGGAAATTTGTTGTCTACTATTTGTTTCATTATGCTCTGTGTAGATTTTTTTTCTTCCCCTTCTTCCACGCCTATACTGTGTTTTTTTGTTGTTTTGATTTGTTTTCTAATGGAGTTGGATAGTTCTTGCAGAGTTCTTTCAGTCTTTTTAACTCTGCAGTCTCTACCTTCTTTCTGAGTTGTTTCCATGTTCTGATCTTTAATATCACTATTTTTTCCTCCATCTTATTTGCCCTGTTTCCTATGGTAGTTATTTCACTTTGTACTTATTTTTTGGTATTATTTATCTCTCAAATTTCCATCTCATTCTTCCTCATAATTCGAATTTATTTGTTAAAATATTCCTTTTGTTCATGAATGTACTTTCTGAGATCATTCATCTCAATTATGGTGTTCTGCCTGTATGTTTTCATTTCTCTGAGAGCCTTTAGAACTGAAACCTTGTATTCTGTGTCACTTAATACATCTATAGATTAATGAGATCTTTTTCTGGAGATTTTTCATCTTTCTTTTGAGTGGCATTTAATCCTAAGGTACTCATATTTTTTGTTGTATTCTTTTTGGGGGCATGAGAGCTTTATCTCTGACAGTACCAAGGAGAAAATTTTCTTTTCCTGGTTCATATTTTTGTGGTGTCTTGTTGCAGAACAGGTACTAGGTTGCACTAGGGGGCAAGTTTTGGGAAAGAGGGGAAGTATTTAAGCCTTATCTGCAGTCTCCACCATTATATGGGTGTGGGGCAGAGCTGTCTGTGGTTCCTCCACTTTCTGTGGTTTGTTTGGGGAAGCTGGGGGAGAAGCAGAAGACCAACGGAATGCAAGATGAGGGTGTTTATGTTGGTCGGGGAGAGTGCTATCAGCTCATCCTTTCTTTCTTCTCCTGAGGCTGTGTTTTACCCAGGGTTGTGTTTCAGTAGTATTTTTTCTATAGCAACAGCTCTCAGCAGTGTTTGCAAACATGGAGACTGTGGTGCTGTATCTGCAGGCCCTATTCCTGCCTGGGGCAGTTCAGATGCTTTGCTCAACTTCTGTGTCACCCAGGTTGTGCCTCTCAGACTGTGTCTCTAAAACACTGCTACCGGGTCCAGCTGCCCACCGTCTGGCAGGGATCCCACCACTCTGGCCTCCACTCTTGTTCCTGCTTAGCCTCTACCCTCTCCAGTATTGTGCTGCTCGCTGAATTTTTCCTGGTTTCTTCAGTTAGCTATGGTCTGGTGGAGTCACCATTTGTCTCTCTTCCCTTCTTTCCCACTTGCCCCCTTTTCTCTAACCTTCAGATGTTTTCTTATGATGGCTTGGATCACTCATCTTTCACTGTGCCACTCAGGGTTTACCATGTTGGATCCTGGCCTGCTGTTTAATTTTATTTTCTGGTCACCATCTTGCTAAATCCCTTCTAATTTGTTTTAAATTTTTGAATCTTTGAGAAAATTGTTCAATATTCTCTTACAAATAAATTTGATAACAATCCCTTTATCCTTACCTTAAAATTTTAAGTGAAAATTTGATTTTTGCAAATAATTCACAAACCATTAGGTAGTAGTACTTCAGTATTAGGTAGTAAAGAGCAATATTTTACATGTATCTTACACAGTTTTTCATTCAAATTTTAAATTTGATTTAAATATCTTTGACTGAACAGCTACTAAAAATAAAACAAACTTAGTGGTAGTATTACTGTAGTTTTATTCTTACATTGATTTTCTCATTCTAAGCTATTAAATGAGAATTGTTTTTCCTCATGTTTATATTTGTTCTGTATTTATACTAGATAAATTATATGTTACTTGCACTACTTTTTATTTCTGTTCTTTTAATGCGTAACTCACAATGTGAAGCAAAAGAAAAAAACATAATCATATTGGTAATTGGAAATGTGTAACTTGCCAATAAATGCATGAAAACACCATTCTTTGGTTAATAGTGACTTCTGAGTATTCTTTTAGGCCCACGATTTTTAAATATGTTTAATAAATTCTACCAAGAACTTTATGCTTCTTTATTCTGAAAATATACAGTAGAGTAAGTAATGAAGTTTGAGATTTGTGGATGATAGTATTTAAAACACAAGTTTTTAAAAGGTTTGTGCTGTGAGTCAGACTTTCAATGCACACAAAAATTGAATGTTTGACAAGCATAACAATATATCTAATTGTATGAAACATCTATGGTTATCACTACCACCTCAAATTTTTATTTAGAATGAATTTGGTTATTTATTTAACATAATTATTGCAAACTTTTAAAAATGCATTATTTTTTTTCACACAAATTTTTGAATACAAAAATCATGTCTTTTGATATACAG
Organism: Lyroderma lyra; assembly: GCA_004026885.1. Lineage (NCBI taxonomy): Eukaryota > Metazoa > Chordata > Mammalia > Chiroptera > Megadermatidae > Lyroderma > Lyroderma lyra. Next base: position 11,106 of record PVJL010011942.1, on the reverse strand, counting down.
AAATATTAAAGTTTCAAATCTGAAGATTTTATTGAATTGAAAGACTAAATTAACTGACCCACAGTTTCAATGCACAGGGACAACTCAGGAAAAATGGTGATGTTGAGAGTTGTTATATAACTATGTAATGGTGGGTCGCAGTTTGCCAGCATTTTTATAGCTAAAAACTTTACCTCTGACAGTACCAAGGAGAATATTTTCTTTTCCCGATTCATATTTTTCTGGTGTCTTGCTGCAGAGCAGATACTAGGTTGCACTAGGGGGCAAGTTTTGGGAAAGAGGGGAAGTATTTAAGCCTTATCTGCAGTCTCCACCATTATATAGGTGTGGGGCAGAGCTGTCTGTGGTCCCTCCACTTTCTGTGGTTTCTTTGAGGAAGCTGGGGGAGATGATATGTATGTTTAAATAAGTATTTTAGCCTGAACATCTCCAATACAAACATTTTCCATATACTGAAAATTTACTGAGTATCTATTAAATTTCAAATGTCAAGCCTAATACATTTTCTAGAACAAAGAAACTATACTTTATATTAATTTTTATCAGTGATTTCTATAGATAAGTTAATACATTTTCATTGACATATGTTCTGCAAATCACTGAACTAATGCTGGTGACATTCATGCTTTGATATGTTTAGTATAGGGAATAATTAAAACATTTGGTTTATATGCTTTCTAATTAATTATTCTTTCTATACCAAACCAAATTAAACTACCATTTTTTTAAACATAGTTCTGTAACAGACCAAAAACATGCAATATATATTCTGTTACATGCAATCAATTTCAGCTTCTCAGCACAAAAGATGCTAAATATTTTTAGTTTAGACTAGAAAAGTCAATATATTTTGTTACATTAATTTTCTAAGCCTACTTATCTTTTTCAATTGAATTTTTATGTTAGCTTATAGACTTATAAGAGCAAAAATAAATTTTGAATATTTTTATTTGAATAAAAGCCCATATATTCTTAATTCTGTGTCCTAAAGACTGATTTTCCAGGGGATTCATTAACATGCAGCTCACATTTTCACTCACCTACACTGTTGAACTTGCTATCAAATAACGTGCAAAATTGTTCAAGTTACTTTGTGTCACAGGGAAGATTTATCATAAACTAAGTTTAAAACTAAGTAATAAATTTTTGGCATGTATTCTGTCTCTAATATCATGACTACTAATTCCCTCAGATTTAATTTTAAATAAGAAAGTTACAGTTCTGTTTTTATATCATACAGAATTTCCTCTCATATTCTGTATTTGAATATAATTTATGAATATATGCCTTTCTCTATAAAGAATAAAAATAAGAACATTTTGCCTTAAGCCACTTAACTAGTTACCAGAGATCATCATGACTGTCTATTTGAATTAAAATTAAAAGCCCCTTTCACTCTGTGTAAATTAAAATAACCATCTTTTAAAAACTTTCAGAGACAGTAATTTTCTGTAAAAAATGAGAGCTGTTTTACATTATTGTGTAATGCTAATGGTGCACATTAGCAAAACTTAATATTCAATAGTAATACTCAACATATTGTAAGCAGATTCAGTGTTTTTAAAACATGTTTTACTATTGAGCCCATTCTAATTATTAGGAGAGTAGGATACATCATGGTGTGCATGTCTATGGAGAGTAAGAGGACTGAGAGGAATTGTAAAGGAATTGAGTAATAGATATATGAGAGTTTGTCTAGAAATTTGTGGAAGAGGAGGGATATCAAAGAGGGGTACTAGTACACACAGTTTGATTGTGTGACTTATTATTAGTATATGTGTCAAATTTCAGCCTACTTGAGTCCATGTTCTTTCAGATATCACCAAAGAAGCATGTCAAATATGAAGTAAACTCCAAGTATGGATACAATTAAATATTGTGCCATCAAGTTCCTCACAAAATAAGGAAAAACACTCCAAACCATTTTGGAAAAGATGTTAGTGGTTAATGGAGACTGTTGCTATAATAAATCCATCGTTTACAAGTGGTATAGCCTTTTGAAGCAAGGCAGAAAATCAATGGAATGGGACCTCCATCTGGGACACCCTGTTGAGGCCACTTCCTGAGACACTGTCAACAAAATTGAACATTTGTAGTTAAAAAAAAAAACACCAGAATGAATAAAAAGAAACTTGCAGAAATGTTTGGAGTGTACCTACAATTATTTTTAATATTGTCCGGCAGTATATAAGGATTTCAAAGTCAGTGCAAGATGGGTACTAAGAATGCTTATGCTGCTTCGAAAACAAAAATATGCAGAGTGTTCACAACAGATTTTGGCCCTTTGCAGAGGCAACAAATATTCTAAACCAGATAGTTACTGGAGATGCAACCAGAGTTCATCATTTTAAGCCTGAATCAAAACAGGAATCAACACAGTGGCATGAAAAGAACACACTACTCTCTAAGATAATCAAGGTATTGCTATTGTCTGGAAAAATCAGATATGGAGGGTATCCTGCTGATTGATTACATAAATAAGGGTATCACAACAACTAGAGAGTACTATTTCAGTCTGCTGAAACAGTTAAAAGAATCTATGAAGAAAAATATAAGAGAAAAATGGATCCAAATTGTGCTGCTTTTGCATAACCACATGGTCGTGCACAAGACCAATGTTGTGTTGGCTACTCTTTATGACTGTGGCTTCCAAATGTTAAACCATCTTTCCTATAGTTCAGACTTGGCTTAGTCTGATTATTATTTGTTCCCAAATATGAAATAACAGCTTCAAAGAAAGAAATTTACAAACAATAAATAGATTGAAGCTGCAATTTGAGGGCAAACACCAAAATTGTTTTAAAGTATATATAAACTTATTGAAAGATCTGAAGAATGTCTTAGGGTTAAAGGTGAACATGTTGAGAAGAAAAAACAAATAATTTTTTTGCCCTTCTTCAACTGCATTCTGTGATTTTTCTTCACCATCTCTTGCAGCTTCCCAAAAGTAGTGGGAAATAATCCTTCATGTTTGGTCATTGGACTCTTTATATTGTTTCCATAATAAAGCTTTAGTATGTAAAGCCATTAACAGGGAAGGAAATGAGTAATCAAACAAAGAAAAATAAATTTTATAGTTATTATAGTTTAGCAATTCAGTGTTTGGAATGGCATAAAGTTTTGAAGTTGGTTAAAATCCATGAAAATTGTAGAACATTATATATTTGAGAATACCTTCTATTTGCATGATAAAAGAGTAATGTTTGATCAAGTGGGATTCATCCCGGGAGCACAAGGATGGTTCAACATACAAAAATCATTCAATGTGATACACCACATAAACAAAATCAAAGATAAAGACCATATGGTTATTTCAATTGATGCAGAAAAAGCTTTTGAAAAGGTACAACATCCATTTTTGATCAAAACACTAAATAAAATAGGTATAGAAGGAAAGTATCTCAACATAATAAAGGCCATATATGACAGACCCTTGGCGAACATCATACTGAATGGGGAAAAGCTGAAACCTATTCCCCTAAAATCAGGAACAAGACAGTGATGCCCCCTGTCACCACTGTTATTTAATATAGTACTGGAAGTTCTAGCTACAGCAATCAGGGAAGAGAAAGGAATAAAATGTATCCAAATTGGGAAAGAAGAGGTCACATTGTCACTATTTGCGGATGACATGATCCTTTATATAAAAAATTCCAAAGATTCCACCAGGAAGCTATTAGAAACAATTAACGAATATAGTAAAGTTACAGAATACAAAATCAATGTTCAAAAATCAACAGCATTCCTTTATACAAACAATGAATCCTCAGGAAAAAAAATGAGGGAGTCAATTCCTTTTGCTATCACAACAAAAAGAATGAAATACCTGGGAATTAACTTAACAAAGAATGTGACAGACTTATACACAGAAAACTATGAGACACTTTTGAAAGAAATTGAAACAGACTTTAAGAGGTGGAGAAATATCCCCTGTTCATGGATAGGAAGACATAACATTGTTAAAATGGCCATTCTGCCCAAAGCAATCTACAGATTTAATGCAATACCCATCAAAATCCCACAATCATACTTTCGTGAAATAGATAAAAGAATTACTAGATTTATATGGAACCATGAAAGACCTCGAATTGCCAAAGCAATACTACATAAAAAGAATAAGGCTGGTGGCATTACACTTCCTGACTTCTATTTATATTACAAAGCATCAATAGTCAAAACATCTTGGTACTGGCAGAAGAACAGAAATATAGACCAATGGAATAGAACTGAAAACCCAGAAAGAAACCCACAAATAATTTTTGATAAAGGAGCAAAAAACATACAATTGGGAAACGACAGCCTCTTTAGTAGGCGGAGCTGGGAAAACTGCAAAAACATATGCAAAAGAATGAACCTGAGCTGTGAACTCTCTCCATATACAAAAATTAACTCTAAATGGATTAAAGACCTTCATATAAGACCTGCAACAATAAACTGTATAGAAGAAGACATTGATACTGAACTTATGGACCTAGGTCTCAAGGAAGAGTTCACGAACCTCTCCTCAAAGGCAAGGGAAGCAAAAGCAAAAATAAATGAAATGGACTATATCAGACTAAAAAGCTTCTGCACAGCAAGAGAAACCATCAATGAGGCAAAGAGACAGCCAACTGAATGGGAGAAAATATTTGCAAATAATACATCAGATAAGGGTCTAATATATAAAAGATATAAAGAAATAATAAGACTTAACAACAAAAAAACAAACAACCCAATTGAAAAGTGGGCAGAAGAACTAAACAGACACTTCGCCCATGAAGAAAAACAAATGGCCAGCACACATATGAGAAAATGCTCATCCTCATTAGCTATCAGGGAAATGCAAATCAAAACCACAATGAGATACCACCTCACACCTGTGAGAATGGCTATTATCAACAAGACAAGGAATAACAAGTGCTGGAGAGGATGTGGAGAAAAAGGAACTCTGGTACACTGCTGGTGGGAGTGCAAACTGGTACAACCAGTGTGGAAGGCAGTGTGGAGGTTCCTCAGAAAATTTGGAATGGAGCTACCATTTGACCCAGCAATCCCCCTCCTGGGGATCTATCCAAAAAACTTGATAACCTTTGTCCGCAAAGACTTCTGTAGCCCAATGTTCATTGCAGCGCTGTTCACAGTGACCTAAACATGGAAACAACCAAAGGTCCCTGCAACAGATGACTGGATAAAGAAGCTGTGGTACATATACACAATGAAATATTTTTCAGCTATAAGAAAAGATGAAATATTGTCATTTGCAACAAAATGGATGGACCTGGAGATCATCATGCTTAGTGAAATAAGCCAGACAGAAAAAACAAAGAACTGTATGACTTCTCTCATATGTGGAATATAAAACTGAAAGCAAAGAAAAAAGAAATGAAGAAACAAATAACCCATGGACACAATCAATAGTTAAATGTTTATTTGGGGATGAGTAGGTTATGGAGGGGAGAAAGTGGAGAGGGTGGGAGAGGAAGTGGGGAAGCTAAACATAAGGTGATCGAAAGAGAAGTCACATTAGGTGGTGAACTTATTATACATCAAGTTGACAATGCACTGTAGAATTGTATGCTGTATGCCTGAAACCTATGTAATCCTTGCTAACAGATGTCACCCTGATAAGTCTAACAATAAAAATGAATTGAAAAGAAATAGACACCAATGTCTGCATAAAATACATTTGGCATAATATAAATGTAAAAAAATAAATAAATAAAATAAAAGGGTAATGTTTAATACAAAAAGTGGTGTTTGTAAAAATGCTGTTTACCACTGTAGAATTGTATGCCTGAAACCTATGTAATCCTTGCTAACAGATGTCACCCCAATAAGTCTAACAATAAAAATGAATTTAAAAAAAATAAATAAATAAAATAAAACACTATTAAAAAAGATGCTGTTTAATAATTTAAACAACTTACATTCACTAATTTAACTGATTGTTTTGATATTTTAAATGTCAAAATGATATTATAATTTTATTTATATTGCTAACTGAATTTTGGTATGATTATTTTCTTGATTTTAAGGTTTATTAAGGGGTAATTGATATACTAAAAATGTACATTTTTAACTTAAACATTTTCATGAGTGTATATATATATACACACACACACACACACACACACACACACACACACACACACATATATATGTATCTGTGATATTAATTACCACAATAAAGGTGCTAAAAGTTTTTATCACTCAAAAATTCTTTATATGTTTCTTATTTAGTTGTAAAAGTGCAGTAAGATTAGTGTTTTTTCATCACTTTAACTGTAACATAGCAATAGAAAAATCAGTAAATTGCTTTCAGGTGTACGAAGTGTTTTCATTTATTCATCAATTATTTATGCATTGTCTACTTGGTATTATTTTCTGTGCTTTTTCTCACATATGTATTGTGTACAAGAAAGTAGGCATTCCTTGCTTTCAAAGAGATTAGTTTTTTAAAAATAATGAACACTAAAAATAATAACACAAATTATTACTTTAGATAACAATTAATACCACAAAATAGACATATAATGTGCTCCTTACAAGACTATAACCTGGGAGCCTCATATTACTTGGAGGGTGGGCAGAAAAGGTATTCTCATTTCTTCTTTTTTTGAATGTAAGGTAACAGAAATTTTTTAGTTCTTATCATTTTTCTTAAATGTATTGGAGGTGACATTGGTTGATAAAATTATATAGGATTTAAGTGTACAATTCTATAGTACACCACTTATGTATATTGCATTGTGTTTTCACCATGCCAAATATATTCTTCTTTCATTACTATATACTTTACCTCTTTTACACTCTTCTACCTACCTCATACCCCCTTACACTCTGGTAACCAGTAAACTGTGGACTATTTCTAAAACCACATTCTAAGATTTTACTTGTTATTTTGTCTTGCTTGTTTGTTGTTTTCAGTTTTATATCTCACATGTGAGTAAAATAATATGGGTCTCAAAATTTTCTGTTACATTATTTTGCAAGTATGATAATCTCAAGATCTATTCATGTTGTCACAGATAGCAATATTTTATCTTTTCTTATAAGCAAGTGATATTCCATTGTATATAGGTACGAGATCTTTCTTAGTTAATCACCTATCAAATGACACCTTGTTTCCATGTCTTTACCACCATGAATAATGCTGCAATAATCATAAGGGTACATATATTTTTAGGGGTATAATTTTTCTGCTTTTTTAGGTAGATACCCAGAAGAAAAATTGCAGTCATATTCTTAACTTTTGTAGAACTCCCATGTGTTTTCCATAATGACTGTACCAATATACATTTTCCAGTAGTGTATGAGTTTTTTTTTTTGTTTGTTTGATTCACAGACTCTCCAGCACTTGTTATTATTTGTCTTGTTGATCATAATCATTCCCACAGGTGTCAGGTTATATCTCATTGTAGTTTTGATTTGCATTTCCCTAACAGCTAGTGAAATTGAGCATCTTTTCATATATCTCTAGGCCATTTGTATGTCTTCTTGAGAGAAGTGTTTGTTCATGCCTCTGCCCGTGTTTTAATTGGATTTTGTAGTTGTTGAGTTGTTATGATGTTAAATATAGTTTAGATGTTAGGTACTTATCCAAAGTGTGCATTGCAAATGTCTTTTTCCACTTGGTTGGTTGTCTCTTTGCTTAGTAAATTATTTATTTACTTATTTGTTTGTTTGTTTGTTTGTTTTGGTGTGCAGGATTTTTTTTTTCTAGTTTTATATACAATAGAATCTTCTTCACCCAGAACTAGAGCAACTGGCTATCTCAAGACACTGGCAAATAATAATTGAAACAATAGTAATAGGTTTATCTGAAATGGGTGATGGTTAACAGAGAATCTACTGTAGTTCCATTTATTTAGTTTGCTTTTACTTTTCTTGCCTTGAGGTAAACTTTATTAAATCTCCTCCAATCCTCAAATCCAAAAGTTTAGTACCTATGTTTTCTTCTATGAAATACATTGTTTCAGGTCTTATATACAGGTCTTTGATTCATTTTTACATAATTTTTGGTGTATGGTGACATATTGAAATCTAGTTTCATTTTTTTCACAAGGCTACCAAATTGTCCCAACACAATTTATTGAAGAAATTTTCTTTTCTTCATTGTATGGTTTTGGTTCCTTTGTAAAAAATTGTCTGTCCATATTATATGAGTTAATTTTGGAGGTTTTAATGCTGTCCCACTGGCCTGTACAATTGTTTACTGGTCAATTCCATGCTGTTTTGATTATTGTCATTTTGTAGTAGAATTTGAAATCAGAGAGTGTGGTAGTTCTGGACTGTTCATTTTTCTCCAAATTGCTTTGGCTGTTCTGGGTCTTTTTTGATTCTATAGAAATCTAATGATTTTCTATTTGACTTTTTAAAAAAATGCCATTGGGATTTTCTTTTTACTTTAAAAAAATGCTATTGGGATTTTGATTGGGTTTGCATTAAATTTCTATATTGCTTTTTATAATATGTTCATTTTAACTCTGCTGACTCAATTCATGAGCATGAAATATCTTTCCATTTTATTTTGTCTTACTCAATTTCTTTTAATAATGTCTATAATTTTCAGTATATAATAAGTCTTTCATACTCTGCTGAATTTATTTTTATGTATTTTATCCTTTAAGGTGCAATTGCAAAAAAATTTCTTTTCAGTTTTATTTCTGAAATTTTATTGTTAGTATACAGGAACAAAATGGGGTTTTGCACATTCATTTTGTATCCTGTAATTTTGCCATATTTGTTTATTATTTCTTTTTTTTTTTTTTTTTTGGTGGAGTCTGTAGGTTTTTATTTATTTATTTATTTTTGGTTGGTTGGTTCCCCAAGTGGGAATTGAACCCAGGCCACTGGTGGTGAGAGTTGTGAAACCTAGCCACTAGACCACCATGGAGCCCCCACTACAGGATTCTCTACATAAAAAATATTGTCATCTGCAAAAAAGTGACAGTTTGACTCTTTCATTTTCAACTTGGATGGCTTTTATTTATTTATTTTTCTTGTTGCCATGGATAGTATTTTCAACATTATGTTGCATAACAGTGATGACAGGGGTTATCCTTTTTTATTCTTGATTGAAGGGGAATAGCTTTCTGTTTTTCACCATTAAGTATAATATTAATATCTGAGGGTTTGTCCTATATGGCCTTGATTACGTTGTGGTACTTTCTTTCAATACTTATTTTATTGATTGTTTTAATGATAAAGAAATATTGTATCTTGTTGAATGCTTTTTCTGCATTAATTGATATATTTATATGGTTTTTTATCTTTCCTTTTATTTATGTGGTGTATCACATTGATCAATTTGCACATGTTGAAATATCCTTGTTGTTTTTGAAGAACAACCTTTTGTTGCATTAAATTTTTCTATTGTTTATTCTCATTATTTCATTTAATTTTGCTCTAATTTTAATTATTTATTTTTGTCGAATGACATTTGGTTTCATTTATTCTACTGTTTCTAGTTTTTAATAATGTAATGTTCAGTTGCTTATTTGAGATTTTTCTTTAATCTTGAGAGGTTCGCTATGACATAAACCTCCCTCTTAGTACTGCTTTCACTGCACCTCAATAATTTTGATAGCATATGGTTTCATTCTCCTTTGTTTCTATGTAATTTTTAACTTTACTTTAATTTCTTGTTTGTTCCAGTCACTGTTTAATAGCGTTGTTTAATCTCCATGTATAATGTACATGGTTTTTCCCACTTTTTTTTTTTCAGTTGATCTTTAACTACAAATCTTTGTGGTAAGAGAATACGCTTAATATTATTTCAATCTTCTTAAGTTGCTGAGGATAGTTTTAGGTTCTGGTATATGCTCTATCATTCAGAATTTTCCATGTGCATTAGGAAAGAAAGTTTAGTCATGTGTTCTAGGATTAAGTGATCTGGAGCTGTCAATTATACCCATTTTCTCTAATGGATTATTTCAGGCTGATATTTACTTACTAATTTTTTTGTTTGGATGATTATCATTGTCTTACAATAGAGTGTTTAGGTTCCTTTTCATTATTGCGTTTTTGTCAGTTTTTCTCTTTAATTCTATTAGTAATTGCTTTTTAAATTTTGGTGCTTCCTGATTGGGGGCATATACATTAATAAGTGTCATGTCTTGATGTATTGTCCACTTTATAGTTATGAAGTATCTGTCTTTGATTCCTGTTAACCATTTTACTTTAAAGTTTGCTTCATCAAGTATAAATATGGTTATACCCACAATTCTCTAGATACCCATTTCTTTGAGTATCATTTTCCACTCTTTCACTTTGAATCTATATGTGTCCTTGTAGCTGAGATGTGTCTCTTGGAGGCAACATATGGTTGGGTATTGTTCCTTGATCCAATCTACTACTCTGTGACTTTTTATTTATTAATTCAATTCATTTATTATACATTTAGGGTGATTATTGATATATGCAGATAATATATAGCCAGTGTAGTTTTTGTTTTCTGGTATTTTTGTGTATCCATTGTTTCATTGCCTTTTTGTTTCTAAAATTTATTGTGTTCAGTGGTGTTTTGTGATTTTTATTTTCTTTTTTCTGTTATGCATCTCAGTTCTGGACTTTTTTTAAGTGGTTACCATTAAGTTAATGTAAAAAAAAGTTTTATACATACAGTAGCTCCTTTTTAAAAGCATGGCTCTTATCTCCATTTTTCCTTGAATAGTTAGACATTTACTTATTTCTATTTTATGATTTGTCATTTCAAATTTTCCATAGATATTTTGACTTTTTGTTTCAGGTCAAATAGCTTCCTCTAGCATGTTCTGCAATGACAGCCTTGTGCTGGAACATGTTTTCTGTTTTTGTATATCTGAAAATGTCTTTATTCCTTCTTATTTTGTAAAGGATAACTTTTCTGGATAAATTACGCATGGCTAGTAACTTTTCTCTTTCAAATGAATGGGACTATATCAAATTAAAAAGCTTCTGCACAGCAAAAGAAACCATCAACAAGGCAAAGAGACAGCCAACTGAATGGGAGAAAATATTTGCCAATAACGCATCAGATAAGGGTCTAATATCTAAAATATATAAAGAACTAATAAGACTTAACAACAAAAAAACAAACAACCCAATTGAAAAGTGGGCAGAAGAACTAAACAGACACTTCTCCCA
>PVJL010011941.1:0-39985 GCA_004026885.1 Lyroderma lyra | reverse complement strand
GTATTTTACTTTATTTATTTATACAAGCTATGCAACTATTTCAAACCATTTAATTCCTAGCAAATGTAATAAAGTAGGAAAAGTCTCTCAATAAAAATGTATTAGATGTGACCAAAATTATCCAATTTAGAGGTAATAATAATCAACTGATTTTAAAAATACTATCTTTAAAAAAGCCTAGAATATAACTTCAAAAATAGTTTTATTTTTAATAAAGAAAATATTTAACACTATGGTAGATAAATTGATTTTTATAGTTTTTAATGTTTTAAATAGTTGGACATGGTTATATCATGTAGTGAAAAATAGGAAACTTATACATAGCCAATAGTCCAAAAAACATATATGCAATTATAAATAAAATATGCAGTCACTGAGAAATTCCAAAAGTTCTGGTTAATTAAAAAGAGTAAAGCTTAGAAGTTTAGACATAATGAATCTAAATATCTTGTCCAAATCTAGAGACTATAAAATAGAAATTATTTTAAAGTTCTACCTGTTAAAATTTTATTGTAAGGGAATAAAACAAAGATTGTTTCATATTGACAAAGTGACAATAATCTAGAGAAAAATTAGATTTAAATAAATGTAATAAAGGTTCCCCCTATTAAAGAGGATACAGAGAGTTTCTGCAATGCTCAATTGGGCTTAAGATATCCTTGGAGTATTTTGATTCTAAATGTTGACAAAATAAAAAGAAGAGTTTGCTTTATCTCCTTTTCGTAAACAAAAACACTTTTTTTTTTTCTCAAACTCAGGTATTAGATGTGACTGAAGACTGGGGTATAACCAACATGCTCTGTTGAACATATATGTGTATGTTCGCCAAAATACACTTCTATAGAGCAAACCACAGATATAAAGCACTTTTATGGTTAATGGGGCCTCCATACATTCCTGAGAAAGTGGGAGTTAGTCATTGGCTCAGGTTTCATTGATCCAGAGGCTATACCAACTAGATGTGAAAGGAATATCTAATTCCTAGGGAGGAGGCCAGTGTAGGAAGAGACCTTCATGAGTTTGGGTAGGAAAAAGAAAGAAAAAATACATGGAATATGTATTTTCTTATCTAAGGCATGGTAAATTTAGGAAGTCAGAGAATTGGGGACCAACTTTCACTATTTATACATGAGGACACTTAAAAACAAAAAGGTGATTTGACTCAGATCATGTGGCTACTTAATTCTACTGGGACTAGACTTCAAGTCTTCTGACTTCATCCAAAACCTGTTAATGAAATTCTGGCAAGATTCCTGATGATACTTGATGTTCCCTGTTAGACATGCAATTAAGCTCATAATTGGTCCTTGCTCCACTTCTCTGTGAACATGTCTTTCTTCAGATTCTATGAGAGGGCACATTATTCATCCAGGGACAGAGAAGAGAGTGCGAAAATTAAGTCAGTGAAGTAATTATATTTGTCATAAAGAAAATGAGGATAAAAACATGATTTGATTATTTGTTGTTTTCTGCTCATGGTTCCCTATATGCATTAAGTACCTAATTCATCTATCTTAGGTACAAGTGACTCCTAATTTATTCTAAATTTTATTTCTAAATTATGGTGGGAGAATGTTGTAAATCGGGGGCCTCCCACATCAATTCTTGTAGAATTCCTCTGATTTCTGGTGTTAAGATTCCTGCCCAACTTTTCTTCTCCTTAAGCTATCTAAACCATATTTTTCCAGTGCTAAAAACCTCTTTACTGTTTTCTCAATGATGTACCTATTTTTATGCATATAATGTCTTTGCTAAAATTATACTTTTCTTCAAAGATGTTTAGCTTTACTCTATCAGATTATACAGCTCTACAAGCAATTTTCCAGCTCAGAAATCATCTACCCTGCTTTCTCATCACGATTAATTGCCCTGATCTACCAAGTAACTTAGCTAGACTTACTGTCTCCTGCTGCTGTTTTTGGGTGGTCATAAATAGGAGTGTGAGTTGATGATGTGATTCACTTATTCGTAATAGGGTACCTTGAAAAAGTTTGAGCATCACATAAAATGGCATAAACAGCAGGAGATTGAGGTTGGGAGGGTCATATATATTTATTAAGAATTTAAAATCCTACTTAACTTTATTTTCTATATTAATTTTTGTATTTTATTACTAAGCAAAACACAGTCATTGTAGGAAAGTTAGAATATGCATATAATCAAAATTTTAAAAAATTAAAACATTCATAAACTATCAAAGATAACCCCCATTAAGCTTTTGGGTACATTTATCTAAACGCAGTAACACACATGTACACACACACACACACACACATTCACACACATGAAAAGGATTGATTCTGAATATGTAATCTGTTAGGGTTTTTTGCTCTTACCAATATATGAAAAATATTTTCTCTCGTTAAATATAATCAGTTTCAAATAAGAAAAAAAAAGTAGTATGTGGTTTTACATTAGTATTTTCTCTGAACAAATGGAATCTATAGGAACCAGCGTAGAATAATAAACCAATATAAACATCTTATTATCTATATCATTTTTAAAGGGGACATAGTGTTCCATTATGAGTGTATTCTATGTTTATTTAACCAGTCCTCTATGGCTATATTTTAAGGTATTCTAAATTTTCTTTGCTTTTATAAGCAATCATGCATGACTTTATACACATTCAAGTCTGGATAGATTTTTAAGAGTAGAATTACTATTCAAGTAAAAATCTCTGAATGACAGTTTTGAACTCTTCACTTTTTACTTATTTATTTCATATTCCATTGATAATTTATTTTTATGTTTGAGGCAAATTTTTTTAAAATTTAGTTTTAGTGCACTATGTACAAAATGCCTCATAAAAACCTTTTAAAAGTTGTGTGGATAAACAGCATCTTTATCCAATGAAAATATACAAAGAACCATTATAAAAACAATAAAAAATATTTTTTGATATTTAGAAATGTCCATATCTATAAAAAATTAAAAGTAGAAAATGAATTGCCTATATGTTCTTTTCCTAGATTTACCCATTGTTAACATTCAGCCACTTTATCTTTATCTACCTGTAGGTTGCAAACATTGTATGTCACTGTTCAATATTTCTCTCTATAGCTCCTAAAATAAGGACTGTCCTTTTCATAACTACAACACCATTCTCAGGCCTAAGAAAATTTACAATTATTCCATAATATCATTCAATATGTAGTCATATTTAAATTTGTCCAATTATCCTTCAAATGTCATTTGTGGCTGTTTTCTTTTGAATCTAGTGTTCATGCATCTTGGTCATTATATCCTTTCAGTCTCACGTGAGAAGACACATAATGTCAGTTTATCTCACAATTGATGATACTAAATTTGACCACTTACTTGAGGTGATACCAAATTGTTCCATTGTGCATTTCTCCCTTGTAACTGGTAACTGTGGTTTTGAAAGTGAGACCATTCTGACTTCAACAACTTTTTACCCAATAGCTTTAGCAACCATTGATAATCCTTGACTGAATTACCATTTGGGATTGTAAAATAGGTGTGGTCTATCACTGTACCACGTGGTATTAATATTCTTTGAAGAAGTTCCCTTTTGATCTGAATCTCTTTTATCCTCTCTCTCTCTCTCTTTCCCTCTCTCTCTCTCTCATTACTATGGACTCATTGATTTATAATTCAATTTTTTTTTTAATATAAGAAAAGAAATAGAAATTTGTTACTCTAGCTTGCTGTTGCTGGTGAAAATGCTCAGAAGTCGGTGCTTGGAAAAATGTATGAATTTAGGGAGCTCCCTGGTGGTGTAGTGGCTTAAGGCTTCGGCGCTGGCGCTGTCAGTGCTGCGGCCTGGGTTCGATTCCCAGCCAGGGAGCTACCCATATACCAAAAAGAAAAAAAAAAAAACTCATAAATTGTGTCATAAGACAGATTTCAACTGGCTAGAAACTCTTTCACTGACTCTCCAAATTGTGCAGTTTGGGGAAAAAAAAAAAAAAAAGTTATGAATTTAGCCGACATTAACATTGCTTCATAATTTTTTAAAATAATAATTTTGCTGCTTTTCTATAAGTCTACATAACATATGTTGAAATTTTTTTACAATTTTTATTTCCAAAAATGACATTTGAAATTTTCAAGATTAAATGCTACAAAAAAGTGTTATATAGCTTGCTTTTAAAATTCCCCTAATATTTGATGACGTTTTCTAACCGATTAACTAAGAATAAACAATTATTAATTCATTCAGTAATTCTATAACATTTAATATTTAAACATTTACTAAGTCACTTTGCTGTATCTTCTTCACCTATTTGAGAAAAGGGAACTTTATAATTATGGGTATTTTATTTTTAGCTTTTTGCATAAATAAAAACAGCTAATATTTTCTTCACATTTTAATATAATTCAATAGTATTTGAATGATAATGAGACATTTTAGACCGTGAAGAGCTGATTTTCAAAAATACCCCATCAGTGTTTGTAAATAAGTTACGATTCTCTTTCAGAGCAACAGAACATCTTCTAAAAGATGAAAATTTCTATCTGGGAAGTTGCAGAAAAGTTGGGTTAATTTTAATATGAAGGTCCATTCTCATAATAAGAAGGAGTGTGTATAGAGGATACATATAGGTTTTGTAGTTAAACCATTGTTTGTTTGAATCTTGGTGAATTCACTGCTTTGGGACTTAGTTTTCTTATCTCTGTAAAGGGATTAAAGCTGCCAGCTCTTTTCCTTGTGATAAGATTCATGGTAGGACCTCACCTAATTAATGCAGCTATCACGATTATTATTATCAACAAGCACCATTAGATTTACATTGTCTTTGATATTATCAGCCCTTGAATTGATGGAGACAATCAAGTTGTAAACAAAGGTTCTATAAGTATGAGTCTTTATTATATAAATAAGTTAAATGACTTCTGTGTATTAGACCCTATATTGTTTGTTTCTTCACAGCAAGAGAGGACTGCTAGCTCAAAGCATGCCGGAGCCAAGCTCAAATTCTTACACATCCAATTGCTTTAAGTAGAGCCCCCCAAAAAGCATAGTTTTAACCATTCAGCCCCTACCTACTTTGCATGCCCCACAAAACTGCATTTAATACATGCTAGCCATAGACAAGACAAATCCCGGGGCCTCAGAAGAGCCTATCTGTTACTGCCCTTCACAGCTCTCCTACTGAAAGACTCCACTGCTTGCTGCTGAGCAAATTGCCTAGATGTAAAAGCTCCTTTTCCAATTCCCCTGTCCGTAGGAGGTCCCTTGCCTATTCCTCTTTTGGGTGGTAGTACCACAGCACCATGTCTGATGGATGTCTCCACTCTTGAGGCACTGCCCCGGACTCTTGGAGACCTTCTTTTGCTTTTTCTAAGACAGAAAGGAAGGGAAAGAAGGGGATTTTTGCAACATTTATTTACAGTGTCACCTCAGGGAATTTGATTGTGGGCTCATATTGTACTTGTCCAATAGGCAATCTGACTGTGTGTGGCAGAAATTGCCTTATTTTATTTCAGAGGGCAGAATATCTACCTGGGGTATCTGAGAACTGTTTTGGGTGCCAAAGGAGGGCTGAAGTGCTTGAGGAAGGCCACATGTGTCTCACTGAAACCATAGAAGAAAAATGCAGTGAGTTCTATTAAGGAATTTTGCATTGATTACTTCACTCTGCCCTGTTCAGAAGACAATAGCATTCCTATTTTATTGGGATGGTAACTGAGATGATAGAGCTAGTAAATGGTAGAGGGGGAATTTAAACCTTCATGTTATAATTTTATAGGCCATGTTCTTACCCTGTCATCATTCTGCCATAGCTACTCCACAGCTTACACTAACCTGCAACTAAGTGTATTATTGAATGATACAAACCTTACTTTAAAAAAAAATTGTTGCCAGTTTTTACTTTTTTTTCTAGTGTCAATTTAATTTATAAATTGAAACCTGGAACTATTTAAGACAAAATGCCTACATTTAAAAAATTGCCTTTATGTCTTTTTCTTATTACACAAAATGTTAGTTTATCAGTATGCTGCACTATGAGTCAGTTGCTTAGAAATATTGAATAGTACCTCTTTGAGAGAGAGGGAAAAAAGCTATTTTTATTCAAAAGCAACACACTGATGGATCTGTTAGTTATAAAAGGCAAGGCGCCCCAGGGGCAGTTTTTGTAAGAGAAATAAGACATAGAAAAAGCTCAACTGCTTTACTTAGTAAACTATCAGATATTACAAATTTAACTCTTGGCAGTTTGAAAAGAAAACAAAACTTAACTGGACCCTCGAGAGTCCTAAAGAGTAGATAGGTAGGAATGAGTTCTTAGAGGACTCTTAATAGCTTGAAAACAAACAAGACCTAGAAAAAGATGGTCAAGGAAGAAATTCCTTAGAGAGGAAAAACAGACTATAATTATACCCCAAATAGCGATTTTTAGGTTACTGGGTATAATACAAAATTCCTGTATTGAACAATTAGACAGTTTAAGAGACCTGAATAAAAGCAAGATAGCAGTTTAGCAAGTGGTCACTATGGTAACCAGAGATGAAATGACACTGATGGGAAAAAAACCACAAGATTAGGTTGAGGCTACATGTAAAGGACGTAGAGAAATAAATCAAGTTGCTTTTTCCATTTATTTCTTTCTGACTTGGAAAAGGAAAGATACAGGGATGGGAACTAGCTAGGAAATAGCACAATATAAATTATAGAATTTCCCTGGCCTTGCTGGGGTTAGCAGAAGGCAGGCAGAGATAAGGTTAAGTATGATAATTAAAGGTGTTAGTCATGGAAGGGAACAGCCATGGGCTTTCCGAAGGTCTACTGTAAGGCCAAGAATATAGAAGAAAAAATGCTTCCAACCCACCAAGGATCAGGATGGCTTGAGGCCATCTTTCTACTGCCAACTCTGCTTAGCGGTTACAGGATGATTTGAACTGCAGTCTCAGAGTGGATACAACACGGGAGTTGACAAAATTAAAAGATTGGGACACATTTTTAGAAAGTTAATTGATTTGACTGTAGACCTTTGTGTTCATTTGTTTTCAATTGCTTTGAATATTTACATTTTTTATTATTAAAAGGGAAGCAAGTTGTTTACTGGCTAACTAGGCAATATATTGGACATATGAGGGCTGTTTTAAAGCATCCAGCCATGTAATATGAAAAATAGAGGCATTTATGGCTAGAATTTTTCTGGACAGCCCTCATAAATGTGGTAGATAATTTATGTCGCATTTAATTTAAATGAAGAGCTAGTTATTGTTACTGGAAAGTGGGGTGTCCTCGTCGGCGTGGTGTCCAGGTTCTTGGTATCTCAAGCAAAGAATTGAACGAGACACACATCAAAATATAGAGGTGAAACAAAGAGATAGTTTATTGAAGAGAAAGTACACTCCAAAGAGGTAGGAGCAGGCTCGAGCAGGAAAATGGTTCAAGAGCCCCGATTAACAAGGCTTTGGTACTTTTATTTTCTTCCATGTCTTTGGGGGTTACACCTCTGAGCGAGGGGTGATTGACAAGTCTGATTGACAAGGGGCTTATTACATAACCCCTTCTAACTGCGCATGTTCTTTCCCACAGTTCAGGCTGTTACAATGATATTAATGAACTTTCGGGCATATGTATGATATTACAGTGATGGTATAATGAGGCCCAGGTGAGGTGAAGGTCATTGTAACCCTCACTGCGCAGGTGTTAGGAACTGGCTCAAACTGGTGGGTTTCTCATTCCCTCTGACTTCCTCGTATTTGCCTGGAACCTCCTCCTGTGGCTGCCTAGCCTGGGGCAGGGACTGCTAGTGGGAGGGTGGTATCAGGGTGGTGACTACTCCAGCCGGCTGAGTCTCATGGGAGGGGTCCCAAGATACCCCCTATTCCATCTGCCTTCCTTACTATTCTCTTGAGAGACGTGATCCCCACGAATCTCTATGGGAAACTGAGGGACTGGAGGTCTCCTCTTCTGTATCTGCTCCCTGCTGAGGTTGGTTGTTATCCTTACTTATTGGGGATCCACGGAGCTCTCACCCTATCTGATCTAAAGGGGAAGGGGTCTCGAGATCCACCACAATGACTTCTTTGGAGATGGACTGGAAGCCTTGTTGGGATATCACTTGTATCCCGATGGTCCCTAGAGGAGGAGAAATTAAATCAATTAATAGTTTAGAAAGCATTGACCCAAGAAATAGGTCTCAAAGCCCTTGTCGCTGTGATGTAAAGTCCATTGAGCCTGCAGCCTGTTGACTTCCAGCCTAGCTGGTCATTCAGGTGTTATCCCCTGTTTCCGTCTAGAAAGACCTGGAAGGGATGCTTGCCTGTAGTGAGTGTAATCAGCAAGCTGGAGACATGAGTTACAAGTTTCGGAGTAATTACCTCTGAGGGACAGTCTGTTGCTCGGGGTGAGGAGCCAGAGAAAATTGATCAAGAAAGAGATTAAGACTTTGGACAAGAAAAAAAGTGAATCAAAGCTAAAGAACCAGGAAAATAAGTCTTTAGTGAGGTGGGGAGATGGCTGCTTTGTTTGGCCCACATCATTATGAAAGGTATAAAGTCATATTTTGCCAAAAATATTTTAATTTTATGGAACGATTACTGTAAATATGAATTTTCAAAATGTCAATCACCAGAGGAGAACCTGGCTGCTAGTATATGCTATTAAACAAAGAACTATTATTTGGCAAACTGAATTCACTTGAAAGTTTATAGTAAAAATAATGCCTTTGTCATTTGGTAGTCAAATTTGGTTTTATAACTGTTACCGTGAAATGGTCATTTTCCCTTCATTCTTTGTCTCTCGAAGGGAAGATTTCAGTCAACAGTTTGTGAAAATATAGAAAGTTAAAAGATTTATTACAGTAAAGTTAAAGTATACTCCGAGAGGTGGAGTGGTCTGACCCAACAATTCCCATTGTTTGGGAATTTTTGTATCTCTGGGTATAAGCTCCTCCCCACTCCTTCCCTACTGATCCTTCTGAAAAGGACAAATCTACATAATAATATGATTTGGGGAAGTAGGGCCTATAGGTGAGACTTTCTCCCCTTTCAATTTGAGAACAGCTGATAATGGGCCAGGGCTTATTACTAGATTCAGGGCACCTGTTAATGGTGCCCCTTACAAGCAAGTTCCCCTTCCCACATTGCTTTCTCTTTATCTTTTTAATTTAGAGACAGCTGATAATACACCAGGACAAACCATTCCCTCCCACTCACATAACTACCTTTCTGCCCACTCTGTCATAACTACCCTGTATTCACAGACATGAGCAACTTCAGAAAAGACCTCTAATATACAGAGAAATCAAATGGGGGAAATAAGCAGAACATGAGAGATTATGGGCTCTGTTGTATGATTGGTCAGTATCCTAAATACAAGGGGGACAGTATATTGAATTATGATGTCTATTACACCAAGGATTGCTGTGCTAGTCTGCTATGGCCACCAAAATAAAATATCACACACTGGATTGCTTAAACAATAGAATTTTTTTTTTTTCTCACAGTTCTGGAGGCTGGGATTCCAAGATAAATGTGCTGGCAGGATTGGTTTCTTCTGAGGCTCCCATTCTTGGCTTGCAGATGGCCACCTTCTTGGTGTCCTCAAATGGCCTTTTTGCTGTGTGTGTAATTCCCTGGTGTCTTTTCCTCTTATAAAAACATAAGTCCTACTGGATTAGGGATACATCCTTATGACTTAATTTAACCTAATTACCTCTGTTCGAATACAGTCACATGGGAAATTAGGGTTTCAACCTAAGGACATTTTGGGGGGAGCGGGACACAATTCAATTCATAACAATTGCCAGCCCTCAAAATAGACCAAACTAGTAGAAATATCCATTCATACATTTACGAAAGAAAGTTTTATTAAACATTCACTATGTATCAGACCCTACACTAGGCACTGAAGGAACTGCAGTGAGGAAAGGCAGGCTTGGATCTTATTTTGTAGATTAATGGGGAAGAGAGTCATTTAAATAATTGTACTAATTTAGGCAATAAGTACTGAGTTCACTGAGCTATGTAGGGTCATATCTAGCAGGGGTTCCCAATCTGGTCTTTCCAGATATAGAACACCCAATTAAATTTGAATTTTAAATAATTTTTAGTACAAATATCTTCCAAACATTGCAGGGACATACTCATCCTATCTACTGTTTATTTGAATTTTAAATTTATTTTTTTATTAAATTTGGAGTGACATTGGTTAGTAAAACTACATAGGTTTTAACTGTACATTTCTATAATAGAACCTTTATATATTGCATTGTGTGTTCATACCCACAGTGAGTTCTCCTTCCATCACCATGTATTTGACCCCCTTTACCCTCCTCTACCAACTCCTTCCCACTTCCCCTCCAGTAACCATTAAACTGTTGTGTGTTTGTTTGTTTGCCTTGTTCCTTTGCTGCTTTCAGTTTTTATTCCACATATTAGTGCAATCGTATTTAACTGGGCATCCTATTTTTTATTGTTGCTATTTGTTTTATTGGGGTTTTTTGTTTTGTTGTTGTTGCTTAGTTTGTTTGTTTTTGCTGTGCTAAAATTGGCAACTCTATAATCCAATCCATAAGGATTAGGAAAACTTCACAGAGGAGCTGGCATGTCACCTAAGACCTGAGGAAATGAATAAAATCAGGAAAAGAATAGGAAACCAAAAGAAAAGACAAGAATAAAAGAATCCTGTACAAAGGAAGATGCTAGAGACCAACAATGAAGGTAGAACTCACCAAAATGCAGAGTAGATGAGAACCAGTGGTGAGAAGCAAACATTTGACAATAGAAATAAAGAACACGAGTTCCCTGGTGGTGCAGTGGCTTAAGGCTTCGTCGCTGGCACTGTCAGCGCTGCGGCCTGGGTTCGATTCCCGGCCAGGGAGCTACCCACATACAAAAAAAAAAAATTGAAAAAAAAAAAAAGAAATAAAGAACAGAGACAGGCATAAGGAGGAGATGGAAGAAATACCAACGTTTACAAGCCTCCAAAGTTATTCAGCATGGGAACAAACTATAGGATATATACCAGTCA
Source organism: Lyroderma lyra (assembly GCA_004026885.1). NCBI lineage: Eukaryota > Metazoa > Chordata > Mammalia > Chiroptera > Megadermatidae > Lyroderma > Lyroderma lyra. Next base: position 29,031 of record PVJL010011941.1, on the reverse strand, counting down.
TGACCAGCCAACCACCAAGTTGTGAGATTGTAACTCTAATTTACTTACTTAATCTTTTACTGTTTCTTTCTCTCATCTTCCTTTCTGACTGCACTTTCTCAAGAACCTCCCAATTGATTTCCCAGCCTTCTCCTAGCTATTCTTTGCTGAGCAGCAAGATACAAAACAAATCAGATCCTCCCCCAACTGAGAGCCCTAAGGACATTTCAAGATGAATTTCTGTCTCGTTTAAGTCAGTAAAAATTATTCAGAAGTGATGCTAACATTTAAAAAGCTGATGGAGATTTTAAGATCATTTTAAAAGAGCAAGAACAAAAATATAAGAACTTTATGTTTGTGTATATGTATGTTCATGCAAGTTTTATGACGTAAAAACTCCAAAGAAAAACTGCCTAGAATCCTTACAGATTCGAAATCATTTAAAGCAGAAAGAGCTATGTATGAGTATATGAATCATGTATTATTACTGTTGGTAAAGATCAGAGCAATTCCATTCCAAAATTATTATTTTCTGTACATAAAAATAATTGAACATCAAATAGTTTATGATACTTACAAGCGAGCATCAGAATTAAAATTAGAATGCAGATTTCCTGGTACCTTAATATAGCATACTTTAATCATGCTGCTTTGTATATAACCAACCAACAGAATATTTCCAGTGGAAAGATTTTCAAGCCAATAGTAATTTTTGAGGCCAATATTTTTATGAGCAAACTAATTTTATATCACCTTATATATTTTATTTTGGATGTGTTTAGAGTCTTCAGATTACATGGTCATTAAAGGGGTGTGTGTGTGTATGTGTGTGTGTATGTTTACATATTGTGAAATATCACAGTAATGGCTATAATTAATTTGGTTTATGAAACCCATTTATTTAATAATATTTACCAAATTCTATGTTAGCATGGTCAGCCATTCTCAGGTTAAGGCAGAAAAATAATGACTATTATTCAGAGATATGCCATAGACCTTCATTATTTTAAATTTTGTTAATGGAAAACATAATTATGTCAGTGCCTTTAATTTTGTCAAATATTTTGCATTGTTCATAGAATTAATTGTAATGTATAAATGACAAAGAATTTTTAAAGTTTAATATGTATTATTTTGAGGCTGAAGCAAAATAGCATTCTGTTGGTAAAGACAAGAGAGTTAGTATCTAGTTTGTTTATTATAACCTGTCAGCATGCTATTTAGAACATGAATGTAACTATAGAATACATTTCATAAGAAAGATAATTCATCATCTAGATGTCACCCATATGTAATGTCTAGGAAAGCATTAAAGTGCTTTGACTTTAAAATTTCTGGTGAAATTTAAAAAGAAATTTGAATTGTCAGCTGGCTAGGAAAAAATACTTTTAAAGTGAAGTATTCTGGAACAGTCTGTCTTGTTCAGGGTCAGTGTCATGACGATTCCTCAGCTTCGACAATTTACCACAATAAATGCCACAGATAGTCCTCAAAGGGCAAAAGAAGCGAGTTAACTTTCATCCTAAAGAAGATGGAAGAATTTGCAGAGGTCAGGACATTTGAGGTGTTTTGAGGATGAGTTATTGAGATTTCTCCAAGTTAAAAAATGAAGATCATTCCTGACAGAGAAATTCATTTGCAAAAGCATGGAAAAATGCAGAGACATTGTGAATGTGTATTGGGTAGAAGTTGACAGCATTTATAGGGTAGGCTATGTGGAAACCAACTAGCAAGATATTTAAGTAGGCAAAGAAAGAGAACACCGCAGAATCCAACATTCCAGAAATGATTACATAGAGGAGGCGCCGCATTTGAAAATCTGACTCATTCATGACATTGAAAGTGGATAATAACAGAAAATGTTGAGTAAAAGAGGGTTCCAAAAATTTAGTTTAGGAAACTGGATGAGTTGTCAGTTCATTACTTGAAAGACAACAGTACATTTTAAAGATCAGATTTGGGGGAGAAAATAATGAGAGGATACAGTAAATATGGTTATCAGGCAGTGGTTCTCAACCTGTGGGTCGTGACCCCTTTGGGGGTCAAACGACCCTTTCACAGGGGTTGCCTAAGACCATCGGAAAACACATATCAGATATTTACATTACGATTCATAACAGTAGCAAAATTACAGTTATGAAGTAGCCACGAAAATAATGTTATGGGGGTCACCACAACACGAGGAACTGTATTACAGGGTCACAGCATTAGGAAGGCTGAGAACCACTGGAAGGGATAGTGAAAGAAATAGTCAATAAAAAGTCTATACAGAGGGAGAAATTCACTGAAAAATTAATCTTGTGAGTCTTACTTGAAATATAAGCTTTTAACAAGAATAACAATATTTTGCCTTTCAGTGATACTGGAGTTAAATGATTGTAAATGTTTATATAAAAGTGAATAATGACTAAAATATATGATAAAATTACCTTTAATTTCTATACTCTGCCCAATTATATCTGTTATAATCTTTCCAAAACAGACCAGCAATGCTCATGATAACTCTGAGACAAGCAGAAAGAATTAATTATTCTAAATATATACCCTTTACTATGATTGATGAAAAATAGTTTTAAAATATAAACAAAATGCTTAATTTAAGAAGCCAAAAAGATTACTCTAATTATCTGATATATTCACATATCTCAAAATATGCATCTGTTCCCCTTCTCTGACACTGCATGCTCTCAGATATACACACACAAACAGGCACAATGTAGATAAACCAATTTAATGAATTATTTTCTACTATCTTTAAAAACTAAGCAGGTGGTTCAGGAAAATGATGAAATTACATTACTTTTTTGCTTCAGATTAAATTTGGCCCTTGGTTGAGAACCAGTCTAGGTAAATAGTTGCTGCTACTAAATAAGAAACCAGGTGCATTTTGTCTCTATTGATGCTCATTTCTGTACCTTGTTTTGTTCTACATTTATCTAGAAAATGAGAAATAGAAAATTTGTTTCTGACAGCATCCATATGTTAATCTCCCTATAATTGCTAGAGGTGGATTGAACTCTAACTGGGTTCATGAAACAAAGTAAAACATTGAATTTATATTACTAAAAGAATCATTTGGTCTGTGGCATCTTGCATCAGCAAGAAAAATAAATATTCTTGATCTAAGTCTTAGTGCAAAATTTCAAGGTCAGTAAGTAGAAGTGCTATTGAGAGGTATTTCCATTTGAAAGGATTCATTAGTGACAATGAAGAAAAAATCTTAGAAATATTTTCTCTCCATTTATTCATGTTGTTATAAATATCACTTCCCTGAAAACACAAAACCAAATGAGAGCTTAAATTTTATTACCTCTTCATATATAAAGATTTAGATAATCATTTATGTGGTTCCCTTTAATGGACCCATCTGCTCAAAAACCATGGCCACTAGTAAACTTCCAAAACTATCTGAATTATTCACACATTATGCTCGAACTACACCTGAAATGAGTCTAATTATCTAAATGAAACTGTTACTATAACTGAATAATTAGAAAGCTATGGGATTTGTATAAGCTCTTGTCTGAGAGGGGAGAAGAGAGTTTCCAAAGATGATGTATAAAGGCAGAGATTGGTTTAAAATGTAGTGTTTCATATTTATAAACCCTCAAGTAAATCCATTCAACAAACTGATTTTGTAAACATAAATCAAGGGAAAAACATATAAAGGAAAAAATTAAAAACAGCTTAAATTATACTTTGCTCTATGAAAATGACAAAGAGTAAGAATAAACAAATAAGATCTGCTGGCAATGGTAGAAGGAAATGGATATTTATATATAATACTCTGGTCAGTATGAATTGGTACAAATAATTAAGCAATTTTGCAATATTTATTAAGAAAAATAAAAATGTTCCAATTCTTTTCACCTAATAAATGCATAAGAACTTATATTAAGGCTGTTTATCTAGACATTAATTTAAAAATTGGGAAAATCCTAAACTATATAAATTTCTAGATTAGGAAAAAGATTGGTCAAATATATTGGTAGACATATTCACAATAGAATATTTCATAGCCTTCAAAATGTGTGTTTCAAGGGATGTTTAATCATATAAGAAAATGTTTACACTTTAATGATAAGTAGAAAATCATGACACAAAACAATATATTTAATCTTGATATATGGTGGGGGGTGTGGGGGTGGGTGTGGGTGTGTATAGGGGGGTGTATATGTCTGTATGTGTGTATTTAGAGTACAACCTCAAATGAATGATAGAAAATGGCCCCCTATGTTAATAAGGCTTTATATTTGGAGAATAGGAATAGGTTGAATTTTATTTTCTTACATCTTTCTATATTTTCAAATTCCTGGTAATACATATATATTATCTTTATATTATGAAAAAATTAAAAGTGGAATTTTAAATATCAAAATATTAAGTGAGCAGAATTACAGGTTCAAAATGTCCAGTTTTTTTTTCTGCTTACTCTTATTTTCCCTGTGCCAATATAATATTGTTCATTAGAAAATTATCACTCAGATATATTTTGCATGATTTGGTGGTTAATAGTGTACTTTCTAAGGTAAAATAATTTCTACTTTTATCCTCTCTCAAATGTCCTTCAATTTACTTCCATTATCACTTTAGGATATCAATAATGTCATATAATGTTCTCTCTTTTCTGTTAGAACTGTTTCTTCTAAATAAGAAATGCCCATCATTTCCACGTGATAACCATCATACCAAATTTTCAAGATACTTCTGAAATAATTACTTAACTCTTTGGCTTCAATTTTTAGGATCAAGTAATTTATTATATTCACTATGTATACTGATTAAAGACATTGAGTCATTTATTTTTCTAGACGTTTATTTCTGAGAATGAGAGGATAATCTATTTGTCTTGTTTTTTTTCTATGATGTCACACATTTTTCTTCAGTGTATCTAATTTTATACTTTTTTGGGACAATTTCACTTGCATCTGAAATTGCAGTTTTAAATCTTCAATGGTAGATGAGTCTAAGGCCAAACAAAAATTCTATTTTTGCCTCTAATATAACATTAATCTGTTTTCAAAAGAATTTCACATTTCATATTTGCCTTAGATTACGAATATAAATAAAAGACAGAATTCATGGTCAAATTAAGAACTCATGTTACCTCAAGAGCTTGACAAGATAACAATTGTACAAGTCTATGCCAGATTAGACCCTTGGTTCTATAGATGCTAGAGAAAAGACTCCTAAATTGTATTAGTTTACTAGGACTGCCACAACAGAAATTCATTGTCTCATAAGTTGGAGGCTAGAGGTACAAAATCAAGTATTATAGATTTTGAATCATTTCAGGGCTATGAGGGAAGAATCTGTTCTAACACTCTGTCCTTGACTTGTAGATGGATGTTGTCTCCGGGTCTCTTCACAGCATCCCTCTATGTGTGTCTCTTTTCATGTGGTCTTCTTTTTTAATAAAAATACCAATATGACCTCATCTGAACTAATCATTAATACATCAGCAACAATCCCATTTCTAAATAAGGCCACAATCTGTGATACTGAAAATTATGACTTCAACACATGAATTTGGGAAGACAAAATTTACCCATAACAGGGACAGTAGAAGACACTTCTACAAGGATAATCTTTAAATTTAATGAAAAATAATAATAATAATCTGGGAGAGATGAGCAGGCAAGACAGTTTAGGAGAAAAACAGGTAATGCAAAAGCTCAAAGGCATGGAAGGTGGGAGTTGGGTAGGAAAGAAGACTGAATCTTATACACCTGCTTATATATAAGCAGCTGCTTCTATACCTGGCCGTGCGATACTATGGGGTTGTTAGTGAGAATGCCAGGGAGCCAGTGAAGACTTTCACACATATTCAGATTTGAATTTTGGAAATGGTTATTTTGGTTGTACTGTAATCCTTGTGAAATGCATTCTGTCCTCCAGCAGAACCCCACTATTTAGGCATGTTCCTTTCATTTAAAGAGCTTATCCACCTTCTTTAATTGTTTACCAATTATCTTTGCCAAACTTTGACTCCTGACTTTATTCTCTTAATTTCCTCAAATCCTGTTGCCTTTCATCGTCTCCTAAAGAATTTAATCCAATAAGAATTTAAACTGAAAAAAATTCATATATGGCATTTATTACTTCCAAGATGAATAAAGGTAAGTATTTAAATACTCAGAATGTTTTAAATTGTTGTTTGAATTGTACTTTTAATTTTACAACATAGACTAACACTGAAAAAAATTTCAGAATCTTAACAAAATAGTCCAATTTTAAAATTAATCTCTCATTCTGCCATGTTAAACTGTCATGAACCTTTAATTTAACCATTATTAAATCTATGAGTGTATTCTCACATGCTTTTAACTTCCTTGAAGCTTTAAACTTCTTAAATTAATTTTCCTTTTATTTTAACTCTTCTTTCAGCCTGAGGGTGACATCAAGCAGGCTTATATGCTTCATAAATCTCTTAAAATCTTCCCAATTATAAACTAACTGCCTAGATTTATACCCAAAGCAACTTAATTGATTAGAAGATTATCACTACAAGCCCTGTTTATTTAGTTGAGTTTCAAAATTGTAGCATTTGCTCTAAATATCTTGAAGGCACAAGTACCACAATCAGCAGCATTAATTAAAATATTAATAAACATTTATAATGTCAGAAATTATCTATAGTTATGATTAAAGAATGAGTATAGAGCAGCATGAAATGCCCTTTAAAAATGTTTCCTCTAAGTTGTTTATATCAAATTTAAAACATAGGTCTTTCATCATATCTGGTGAAAGGCATCATATTGACATTGTGTCGTATCACAAAAGGCAGGGAATTCTTGAGATGAGCCAAGTCCATGGAAAACACTTTCTTACTAGATCCTACTCAAATCTTTGAAAGAAAGTATGGAGTGAAGTGTTTTATATAAAGTGGACCTTTTATAAAAGTAAATATTAACCATAATGAACCCAAATTTTCATTAAATAAAATATTTTATTAGACTGCATCTAAATATACTATTCACGTTCCTTGCTCCTCAATAAATCTTGCTGAATAATTTATTTTTTTCTTAATAACTCATTCATCATTAAGAATATGAATCATTGTCTTATACTACAGTATAAAAATATCTCAGGAGATATTAAGTAAGGTATATGACCATAATATGAGTAATTTATTTTAAAATGAGACAAGTGATTAAGATTCCAAGCAAACATAAGATTCTATTAATTAAATAGCCTTTATCTGACTACTTCTGTTCCATTCTCTTATTCTGTATCTCTGTAAACAAACCTTCAGATATTATTCCAGAAAGTTTATACTTTATGTTGTTGTTGCCTTATAAATTGTAGATCTTTGAAAGTATCCTAATGTTTAAGAATTTGGTTCTTCATAATGCTCTTGGCTAAGGTTCCCAACTTGCCTGAAAGCAAAATTCTTTAAAAAACATACCATAACCGTTTTTTACAGATTTGGAACTTTTTTCTGAACCTGGGCTATTTTAATCTAATCTTGAATCGGCTTTCTACTGTCTTCTACAGCTATATTTTTATATTTAAGTAAATCAGTAGATAAGAATTCCAAGAGAGGATATTTGAAAAGAGAGGAGAGAAGTATTAAAATATTGTTATTTATCTAAGTGATGCAATAAGGAGAAATTTTGAGTAAGCTTATATATGCCACTACTTAGTATCAATCTTCTCTTAAGAGAACTTTTCCAGTTTGATTTTATAATTCTTAGATCAACATTCTTTAAAGTAGTTAGTTAAGATGACAATAATAATTGTGATAAGGAGGAGGAAGAAAAGAAAAGAAACATTATTTATAGTCTGGAATAGTTAGAGGAGGCTGTAAAAAGAATTTGGGCTTCAATAAGTGATCCAAACTCAAATTCTATGAATTTTTTATGAGCACACACTGTGACTTGTAGGCAATGACCTACTAAAGAGTAAAGCAGAATATTCTATTTATTATTTTAAGATGTTCCAATTTATAGGTTTCTGTAACAGCAGCTACGGTGATATTTCAGGAACTGCAAACAAATGATAATAGCCAACAAATAAAATCATTCAACATGGTTTAAAAAGATATAATGGTTTTACCATAGATTGGTAGGATTGGTATAAATGAAGAAAATGGACACAGGACATTAAGTATTGGGTATGTTGTGAGCTAGGGCATAGAATTGAAAAAGTATGCTTATGAAAGTACTGGTTAAAATAGTTGAAAAGTTCAGTTGAAGAGCATTCGAATGTCAAGCTAAAAAATTTTATAGACCAGCCTTTCCTAAACATGTGATTCAGAATACTAATTTCTAATTACAGTGATAAACTTTTACATTTTTAAGTTTTTAATTTTCAAAAAGTATTTAGGAAACATTGGTTTGAACAAAAATAAGCATATTTCTTTATCACAAGAATTCTCTGAGCCCTTGATACACTAGTAAGCACTGCTTATTTCCTGGAGGAAGATAACAGCTCAGGAATATGGACTGGGAAATACTATTGAAAATGTACACTCAGTGAAGTGCCTGAAATGAAAGACTGAACACACATTCAGGAGATTAGTCATGATACTTAATATATGTGTTGACATATAAAACAGAGCTTTTATAGCAATTATCATGATGTGCTGTTATGGATATATATGCACAATTTTCTATTCAATATTTATCTCCCTCACTATCCAGTAAGTTTATTAGAGCAGGGACCAGAGCTCTTACTCTCTGGTGTGTCCCACTCATATAAACCAGTAAGTACCTGCATAGCACATAGCAGACAGTTATTTGTTAAATAAGTGATTGTAAAGAAAGATATCTGAAGACTTAGGTTATGGTAGAGGTCTGAACCAGATTGAGGGCATGGTAACAAAAGGAAGGGGGAGATGCAAAATGTTTAATATAGAAGAAAAAAAAAGAGCAGTGAAAGATGACACCAAGGTATAGAATTAAGAGAATTAGAACACAACTGATCAAAACAAGAAATCAAGAAGGAAGGCAGTGCCTAGTACAGAGTAGGAGATTAGTAAATATTTCTAAGTTTTGTTTGAGACTAGTTGAGTTTTATTTAAAGATAGGTAGCTATTTAAACAGAAACTAAATCAAGGATAATGGTTTTTATTAAGAATCATTCATAGAAAGAGACTCTTGAAATCAGTAGATGAAAATTCTTGGGAAGAATGTGAATAAAGAAAACAGTAGCATTGCTGTTCTTAAAAGAAGCAGCTTCTCTAAAAGCATAACTTAGAAATATTTGACAAGCTGCTTTTTGGTACCAGGCACCATGTTTTCCTTCCTGATGTCTTGTTTTGATTGTTAATATAATAATATCATCATTAAAGACTATAAGAGTTTTGTCCTAATGAGAGTTCATTGTTCTTTATCAAGATAAACTGAGTTCATGTATTGATAGCAAATCAAATCATGTATAGCAATTACAGGCTTCCAGATATTGTAATTTTAAGATGAAAACAAACCCATGAAATCTGATAATTTTGGAAATGTGATCAACAGTCAAAAAACAAACAAGCCTCAGATGCTTCACTTGGAGTCCTAGAATCAATATGCATGGTGTCTTGAGAGAAGGTTTCAAAGATATACTTGAGGTTAGGTAATGGTTTTAAAGATGTTTCTCGAAGTAGGACATGGAGAGAGCTTGGCAGTTTTCCATATCCCTGTGGCACTTTCAGTGAAGCAAATGGTTTCTCAGTGAATAAATTAGAAACATTTGTCATTTGGAAAATGTAAGACTGTGCCAACTAATGAGGACAGCCAGAGTATTTGTCACAAGAAATCTTGGAAAGATAGAATTTTCCTTTCTCCCCTTATCTTTCAAGGTATGGAATATTATGCAAGGATAACATAGACTTGGGTCTAAAATCCTAAGGCCTGCAGAGGTATCGAAAGCCAGGTATTTGATATATGTATTCTCATAGCTTGAATCAACTATTGCAGGCATAATTCTCAACTGGTTAAAATTATTTTTGGCTTATCAGTAAGTAGGATTTGAAGCAAGTAGTGAGTCTTCCTTTTACTTCTCCTAGGTTAAGCCACATTAACAAGTCCTGCTATTTAAATGCATTTGATTCTTGAGTGTTGAAAGGAAGGCTATTGACTGCACAATATGATTATAGAAAAATAATCCACTTCAGCTATCCAATTTATATTTTTAAAATATATGATTCAAGAGAGAAGGGAAATCATGCAGTGTTGTGAGAATTCAGAAAAGGATGCTCTTATCTTTGATTTCAGGAACTGACTAGAAGGGACTTAATAGGAAGACATGAATACCTATTTTCCTTTTGCCTTTTTAAGTCCCTTTGAAAAACTGAAAATCCAAGAACTTATCTTATGGATGTATGCTAAGGATATGTAGTAACACAGGAAATTAGACTGCATCTGAGTCACACTCCAAACACTGGTTTTGAAACTACGTGCTGCTGATGTATACTGGGCAATGGTCATGTTACAGAAAAAAGCAAATATTTGCTTCTGTATATCATGTATTAATATGTAATGTTTTCTTGTTTGTGCTTTACTCAACTCCTGAAAACTTTTCTCGATTCTACCTTATTTCACTTCCTTACTTTTGCCATTAAAAAATTATTTAAAACTGATCACTAGGTAAGAGGACAATGTTATTTCCCTCATTGTTACCTTTTTATTTTATTTTGTAACTATGAAGTATTCTATGTGGCAATCATTGGCATGTATATGTGTGAGTACAGGAGTGTGTGTATGTATGTGTGTGTATGTACAGGTAGTAAGCAAATGTCTTTGTAAATACTCATATGCTAATCTATGTGCGTCGCTGTCAATGTAATGCAGGGTCTGCAAATGAAAAAAAATCAATGGCTTTGGGGGAAGAAGATGTGAGATCCAATCTCAGGTCTACTAATTAATCTGTGTGTGACGTTATACACATCACAGCTTCACAAAATCTTAATTAGTTTATTATTAAAATATGAAAAATATTATATGGATGCCTATTTCTTATGTAAAAAGGTGATAGATTATAAATTGTTTTAAAATTTTGCTTGGACTGTACAAATAAAAGTGACAATTATAATCAGTTTCCATATTTACTTGCTAATATAGATAATATTTTCAAAATATCTACTCTAAACTAGGTACCAGACAAGTTATTCAAATATGCATTGTTGAACAAGGTGGACATGAGCCTTGTCCTCACAGAGATTTCAATCTAATAACCAAGATTTGATACTGAATCAAGTCATTAAAGTATAATTAAAGGGAATAATAGCCTATAGTTGAAAAATACGATCAGGAATCATAATCTGCATTATGAATAGAAAGAAGTTATTTTCTCTTCTTAATCGATTTTTTTAAAGATAAGGAAAATGTGCCCTGTGCAAAGGCAGCCCTATTTCTGAAGGCCCTACTATAAGAAGGATCATGTAGTCTTAGGAATATAACACAGAAACCATGAGAAGAGTGAAAACAGGCAAGGCTGCACATGAGTGTGGAAGAAAGGCAGCAGTAGACCACAAAGTTGTATCATTCTTGATAGGCCACAATAAAAATATTGGATTTTGTCTAGAGGTCAGAGAGGAATCATCGAAATATTTCTAGCAAGAGCATGACATCATAATGTTTGAGTTTTAAAAAGATCACTTCAGTACACTGTGGGCAGAAAACTGTATGAAATGACACATATAAATGCAAGCAATAATAGTTTGAGCTAGTTTCCTGAGCAACTGAAATGAAGAAAACTAGTCTTGGTTCAGAAAATGTTTAGGTCAGGACTTGCTGATAGACATAGGATGTGAGGGAACTAGAGGAGACAAGAACAGTGCCAAAGTTTCTATATTGAGAGACCTGGTGAATGGTTACTGCCTTTCACTGAGACTGAGAACATGGGACAGGGTGTATGGTTTGGGCAGAGCAGTAGTCTCCAACACTGTGAATGCTTGCAACTTGAAGGCACAATCTTAAGTGCTTTGTGTGTACTCTGTAATTTTACAGATGGCCAAACTGACAGGTAAAATAATATGCCCAGAGTCACACAGTCAGCAAGGTAGTTACAGAGTCTTTACTATCATGATGTGCTCTGTACCTCTTAAGAGCATCATTTCAATTTTGTATACATAACATTTGAAATGTCTATAAAATTTAAAGTGGAAACAATAAGGGAACTAAATCTGAGTAGAAATAAAAAATACTTTACAGCCCTCCATCACCAAAGTTAATTGAAGTGAGAGTTGGGAAAGATGAATGAGATTGTAAAGGGGAAGAGTGTACAAATAGAAGGACAACAAGCCTGGGGCAGGGCGGGGGGACTCCAGTACTGTAAATCTGAATGTTTAGTGGAGAAGGTGGCATCTTCTCAAAGACTGAAATGAAAAAACCAAGGTATAATGATAAATATTAGAAGAATGTGATAGAAGCAGAGCCAAAGAAAGAGTATTTCTACAAGAGGATGTAGTTCTCTGCCCAGTGATCCTAATAGGTCAAGTAACAAAGGATTAAAATGTGAAAGCAATTCAATGAAAACTTTCTTTATACATGAAAGTTAACCTCCCACCTTCCTTATTTATCGATTCTTACAACCACTAAACAAAAAGGAATTTTAAAACACATACTCATGGGGACAGAGAAAATAGAGGATATCAAGATGTAAGAAATATCAGCAAATTTTGAGAAACCGGGGAACAAAGATGCAATTTATATTCATCCACATATGAAGTATATTATTGCCTACATTATAGAGTACCCACAAAGGGATATTAAAATTTTATTTACTTCATAGACCTCCTTAGAGTCTTGGAGACACCAGGTACCAGGCAAGGAACTGAAGAGACTTAGTACTGAAAATAGACAAATTGACTGAAATTCTCTATATACAAAACTACATAGTTAGATCCCAGGCAGAAGATGAGAATATTCTTTGGCTTGCTGCCAAATCATCCTGTAATGAAACCTATTATGCACAAAAGTTTCCAATTAGCTTTTTAGAGCTTTAGTCTTTAAATTTTAAGGAAAGCCAAGGATCACCAGATATATTTTAAAACCTCTGTCATAAAAGATAAAGACCTAAATAAACAGAAACTAGATCTCAAAAATAATGAAGAAGCAGGGGTAAAATGATTTAAAGTCTGAGAAAATATGAAAATTGTATGGCCTCCAGAAATATATACCAACAGGATACTGTGAAAAAGAGCATATTCAGGAAGCAACAAATAACTTTGGGAGAGTAAAAATATGTGATAAGATAAAGATAATACAGTAAATGGATTTACAATATAAAGTTGAGAAAATCTCCCAGAACATAAATTAAAAAGACACTGATATGGAAATTACAAGAGAAAAAATAATTGAGTTGCCATTTAAATCTAGAAGGTAGGCACTATATCCAACTAATTAGGATTGTGGAAAAAAATAAAAACAATGAAGAGGAGGAAATTATAAACTAAATAATAACAGAAAATTAAACAGAATTGAAGGATAAGTGCTTCCAAAGTGAAAGGGCCCATCAATCACCAGTACAATGGATTGAAAAATACATCAAAGTAGTGTTGTAAAAGTTCAAAAAGCTAAAGATAAGATAAAAGTTCTGAAATGTTCAGGTGGAGGAGAAGGTGGGTATAAAACAGGATTTTGAATAGTAATGGAACTAGATTTCTTGAGAAAAGCTTTAAAAGCTCAAAAATCATAAATTATAATGCCTTCAAATTTATAAAGAAAGATTATTTCTGACCTGAAAATAAATAGAAATATTAATAAATGTAAATATAATTATTTCTAGCTAAAATTTCAGTTGTTTGAGAATGAAATGAAACCATGTTCAGACATGCAAAGTTCTCAAAAAATTACCTACCATAGAAGCTTTCTCAGTGACTTATTGGATGTTATATCCCATCATTGGATGTTTTATTCCAATAAATCTAAAAGAGAAAACATGAGATTTAGGGAAAAGAAGATATAACACAAGAAGGAAATGTAAAACTCACAGAATGATAATGAAGAGAAATTCCAGGATGACAGTTATATGTCAGGTCTGCAAAAGCAACCATTCCAGACAGGAGCAGGTTTGACTACATCAAAAGGAGCTATTCAAGGAATTGAATTAGTGGAAAAGTACACAGAAAAACCAAAGAAAACATGAGGCAACTTTTAAAGAAACAAAAAGATGGATAAAAAATAAAATATGATTGAACTGTAGTGATATGTAGTCATCATTAATTTAAAACAAAATTTCCATATATATATATATATATATATATGTATATATACATGTATGTTTGTTGTGTGTATGTGTGTGTATGCAGGTTAGTTAGAAGAATGAGGGAATGTATTAGAAGAAAGGTAAACTGCCACATTACCCACTAGTGACCTGTAATTGAAAAATTTAAGAGTAGCACTATAATCAAGATATTTAGAAATTTAGGATAGAAAACATCATAAAAATTTAGAAGTTATTATAAGTTATAAAAAGCTTAAGTCAGGACTGGAAGGAATTATGGTTGCGAGTCCTTACATTAAATACCAAAGTTATCAGTGGGTGGAGAGGATGGCCAAGAGATGGTAAATGAACAGTATGAGAAAGAGTAGTGAGATGTTACTGCCAGGTACTAAGGCATCAAGGAAATAGGGACTTTAGAGGATGGAAGACAAAGAATAGTTTTCAGAGAAAAAGGAAGATAACAATTCCACTCTCCAACCCTGAAGTGTTTAGGGTGTTTCAAAATCAGCATGGTTCACTTGTAAAGGCTGTAAATGAACCAGGTTTCAGTGAGACTATGGTGGGTAGGGAGCATTCAGTGAAGAGGATGAGGCTCAGAGAAATTGTTGACCATGATATAAGGCATAATCTCAGAGTTCAGAGGAAAAAAGGAAAAAGAAGTGTTGCCAGCGGAGAGATCCAACCGATATAGTGGAGAACCAGGAGAAATATCTCAGCCATGGAGGTTTCCCCCAGAGAAGCAAGAGACCCCAGTCCCATACCAGGCTCCCTAGCCCGGAGCACTGGTACTGGGGAGAGGAGCCCCACATCTGACTGTGAAAAGCAGTGGAGACTCCAACTATCCAGTTGAGACAGAAGGCTCCAGGAAACCAGGATGTCCTCTTATTAAAGTGCCCGTGCAGACTCAGTCACTTGTGTGTACTCATACTGGGCTCCGGCATAGGGACAGTGACTCAGGGGGAGTTGGAGGCATGCAGGGTGAGGGGTGGCCTAGGGCATGTGGTTTGCAAGCAGATACTAGAGAACAGTCAAAATTTTTCCTGGGTGTACCTTCCTCCCATGCAGCCAGCTGGTGAGCTCCACCTTTCCTGTGTTGTGCCCACCCCCACACAACCAAATCTGAACCTAGTTGGTCTGTTGAGCTTTACTACCTCCACCTTGCTGATTCACTGGGACCCCACCTCATCCCACTCTGCTAACGCCAGAGGCACTTTCTCTGGTGAGCAGCCAGCCCCACCCGCATTGCTATTTCCCTTGGAAAATTATTAAAGTCCGCAGGCCCCAGGCTACCTGTGACCAGCATTGCTGTGCTCTGAGACTTCTGCTGAGTAGCTCCAGGCAAAGCACTGGCATCAAACCAGAACCTACAGGAGCACGCAGCACAGGTGACTAGGGAGACAGTGCCAGGGCCCCACAGGGCACCTACTATGTAAGGCTATCCAGTAATACTGAGAGACATAGCAGATCTACCTAATACATAGAAACAAATACAGACAGGTATCCAAAATGAGGAAACAAAAAATATGTCTCCAATAAAAGAACAGCAGAAAATTCCGGAAGAAGAACTAAAGAAGATGGAAGCAAGCAACCTATCAGATACAGAGGTCAAAACGATGATTTTTAAGGATGCTCAAGAAACTTAGTGAAAACTTCAACAGAGAGAGAGAGAACAAGCATAAAGAAGGACATAGAAACCATAAAAAAGATCCAGTCAGAAATGAAGAATACTGTAACTGAAATTCAGAAAGCAGGAGA
Organism: Lyroderma lyra; assembly: GCA_004026885.1. Lineage (NCBI taxonomy): Eukaryota > Metazoa > Chordata > Mammalia > Chiroptera > Megadermatidae > Lyroderma > Lyroderma lyra. The sequence continues at coordinate 13,140 of PVJL010011941.1, read as the reverse complement.
AGAAATCACTAGCAGACTAGATGGAGCAGAGGATTGAATCAACAAATTGGAAAACAACGTAGCAGAAAACATCCAGTCAGAACAGCCAAAAGAAAAAAAGAATCCAAAAAAATGAGGGTAGTTTAAAGGGACTCTGGGACAACATCAAGCACAACCACATTTGCATCAAGAAGTACCAGAAGGAGAAGAAAGAAAGCAAGGAATTGAGACCGTATTTGAAGCAATAAAGACGGAAAACTTCCTTAACCTGGTGAAGGAAATAGATATACAATCCCAGGAAGCACAGAGTGTTCCAAATGATAAACCCAAATAAGTCCACACCAAGGCACATTATAATTAAATTGGCAAAGGTTAAAGACAAAGAGAGAATACTAAAAGCAGCAGGAAAAAAGCAACTAGTTACAGATAAGGGAGCTCCCATAAGACTGTCAGCTGATTTCTCAGCAGAAACTTTGCAGGCCAGAAGGGAGTGGCAGAAAATATTCAATGTGATGAAAAGCAAGGACCTACAACCAAGATTACTCTACCCAGCAAGGCTATCATTCAAAATTGAAGGACAAATAAAGAGCTTCTCAGATAAGAAAAGCTAAAGGAGTTCACCACCAAACCAGTATTGCAAGGAATGTTAGAGGAACAGCATTAAGATGGGGGGTGGAGGGAGGGGAGAAGAAAAGCAAAATTATGAACAATAAAATGACAACAGGTACACATCAACAATTACCTTCAATTTACATGGATTAAAAGCTCCAATCAAAAGACATGAGGGGTATTGCACTGAGTAGAGTGCCAAACAGAGGAAGACAGATGCAAGTTGACTTTGCTTATAGGTGAAATCCAAAGAAGAAAATAAACAAATGGGTCAGGAACAGATGCATAGACATAGAAAACATTTGGTTTGTTGCCAGATGGGAGGAAGGTTGGGGGAGGGGCAAAATGAGGCGAAGAGATTGGGAAGTTCAGTTTGGTAGTTACAAAGTAATAGTTATGGGGACATAGGATATAACAAGGAAATATAGTCAATCATGTTGCAATAACTATGGGTGGTGTCTGATGGGTACTAGATTTGTTGGGGTGATTGAGGAGGGTGGGGAGGGTGGGGAGGAAAAGGAAAAGAAACAAGAAGGACAAATTCATAGTCACAAAATAGCCATAGGGGTGTAAAGTGCAGCATAGTGCATATAATCAATAACATTGTAATAACTATTTATGATGTCAGATGGGAACCAGATGTATCAGAATAAGCATTTTGTAAGTTATATAAATGCCTGAAATCAATATAATATTGTAGTCAAATGTAATTGAAAAATAAAAATAAATGAGAAAAAAAAATAAAGAAATTGGGCCAAGGGAAAAGCTCAGCACATTGTAGCGATGAGAGATGGGACAGAAAAGATGACTGAAAGAGCCTAACTTTGGGTCAATGAAAGGCAAAGCAGTTCTAAGTGAATTAAATTTCAAAAGTGTTGGTGGACTGTGAACACTCTTGCCAAATAGTTCAGAAGCAGACCTGTATATTCTCTTTTTTCTCATGGTTCCATGAAAAATTTATGGTTATAGCAACAGATGAGTATTTAAAAATAGCTATGCAGTTTAGCACAAAAGGGTGAATTTAAGGCACTACTTCACAAAAAGCATGAAGAATTGCTTCTGCACTCATTTGTTGTCATCGAGGCAGGCAGGGTATATGCCTTTAGTAAGCTCTATGGCATCGCAGCTGGGTGGTCAAATTAAAAACCTGGTAATTTCTCAAAAAACACTTCTTTTCCTCACAACTTCCCCTTTCACTTCTCATTTAATCTATCACCAACACTTTGGATTCTGACTCTTAAATATCTTTCCACACTTCTTTTCATCCTCACTGCTGCTATCATAGTCTAAGCCAAGCTTGTCCAACCCGCAGCCCACGGGCCTCATGCAGCCCAGGATGGCTTTGAAGGTGGCTCAACACAAATTTGTAAACTTCCTTAAAACATTATGAAATTTTTTGTAACCTTTTTTTGGCTCATCAGCTATCGTTAGTGTTAGTGCATTTTATGTGTGGCCCAAGACAATTCTTCTTCCAATGGGGACCAGGGAAGCCAAAGGATTGGACAACCATTGCCATTTACCTTTACAACTGCAATAAACTCAAGAAACATTTACTAGGTGCCTAACATATGTCAAATATTTACTAGTTGCATTTACTGGTTGCTTAATATGTGCTAGATGCCACATAGAGACATGAAAGTCATCACCCTACAACCAGGGATTTTGAGTAAGGTCAAATAAAATAACAGTTACAAGACCTTGTAATTTTGGATTTCCGAAATGAGAAGGATGGAAGTTCGAGAGAGAGAGAGTAATGGAGAAGGAGATCATCGTTTTTAATGTTTTTAGTCACCCTTCTACAGGTTACCATGTGCAAATAACCACCTGTCGAGAGAGAGAATCCCTCCTCAAACTCTCTAGTTTATATGTCTGAGAGTGATAAAATACTAAAATTGACATAAGACAAGATTAATAGGAGAAAGTCTAATGTGTACAGGAGAGAATCCTAAGAAGATGGTAGGGGCATAAATGAGGCTCAAAGAAATGATCAAACCAGTCCCCTTTTACACTATTTAGACAAAGAAAAAAATAAAATTTTGAGAAATTGACAGAACAAAGATAGTGCTTATTAGAAAGGAATCTAAGCAAAGCTTGGATATTTGCTAGTGAGGAATCTAAACATAGTTTAGGCTGAGTAGTAAATTAGTAAAGGCCTTACAAAGCTTGTTTATACATGCTTTCAACTCTGGATTCTTTTAAATCTTGTGATAAGTTTGTCTCAGCCCTCAGGAGCAGGGAGGGTACCTAGCACATGGGAGATTTATCTCCTGCGTTTAGGGAGCAGAGAGCTCAGGGCTTTCTTCTTGCATGGGCAGTTTCTTAAGTATGTTTCATTCAAAATAATCAACACATCCTTGTGGGATATCTTGAGGTGGCCTGCCCTGGGCCCTCACAGAACTCACTTAGTATATAGGGAAATAGTACACATAATTAAAAAACAACAGGGTTAGTGCTCTGGGAACTCAGAAGAAGGCACTAGTCATTATTCTTCCTGGGAGACACTCACAGAGATAGCGACCTGTTAGTTACAAGTTTTTTAAGAGCTTCATCAGTAGCTGATGGTGGTTGTGGTGGAAAATCCCAAACGTCTTCACTTATTCATTCATGCATTCATTTGCTCATTCTGCATGTGTTAATTTAACATCTACTGTCGGTCAAGCCAAGACAAATGCAGACAATGAATAAAACCTAGTTTTACCTCAAGAGGCTTACAGTCTACCAGAAGGCTGACATGTAAAGCAGTATATTTAATAAAGTGCTATAGGTGCTATAGTGTACAAATCTGTACAAAATTTCATGACATTTAGTCAGTTTAACCTAAAAAGAAACTTATCAATGAGGTCACAGGTTTCTACCATGATTACAAAGTTATTTTCTCTCATTGAAATCATAGGATTCATAAAGATAGGCCTTCATTCTGAAGCACAGAAGCAATCCAACTCTAATATGTAGCTTCAATAGAATATAAACTTCATTAAAAAAGAGATCAGTTCGTCACTCTATCCCAGTACCTAGATCAGTGCCTTGAACAGAGTGATTATTCAATAAATATATATTGACCGATGGAATGAATTTGTGGATCAAAAAGATGACATTATAAATGTTAGGCATGAAACTTGAATATTTTTGGAGATATGGGAGACGAGTATTTTTCCAACAAATTCTGGAGGTTTCTGTTCTATACTGTAATTTGTGCAAAGTTAAAAACATATTATAGATCCATGTTTCAAGTGAAAGTGTAGGCATAGTAGCAGCATTGCACTGAGGATTGCATTCTGACCCAGTTCTGCCATTCCAAAACTGTGTGATGATAGGAAGTCTCTTAATCTCTCTAAATCCATTTCTTTATTTGTTAAATGGAAATTAAACCTCTCTCACATACCTTGTAGGACTGTTTAAGGATTAAATGATATAATGCATGTACATATCCAATATAAATTTTAAAGTATTATATTTATGAAATATATACTATTATTAACTTTTTAAGTTATAAATATTTCAAGAATGTCCTCCAAAGGCAGTTGCTTAAACAATTTTTTTCTGTTTTTTTTTTTCCTAGTGCAGTGCCTGGAGATGACCACCAAACGAAAAATAATTGGCCGTCTAGTGCCATGCCGATGTTTCCGAGGTGAAGAAGAAGTCATCTCAGTTTTAGATTACTCCCACTGCAGCCTTCAGCAGGTGCCAAAAGAGGTCTTTAACTTTGAACGAACATTAGAAGAGCTTTACTTAGATGCCAACCAAATTGAAGAGCTACCCAAGGTAATTTTTGACAACTGAAAACATACCCCATAAATGAGTTTTTCATAATTTCCAAAGACTTGGCATAATTATAACGCTAACTATGGCTCTCTGGGCAATTTACAATTAATTCACATTTGTATAACTTTCCTCAATATTCTCATTACCTTTTAATACTACTCCATTTTAACTTTATGTAATGTGTTAACCCGTTAAACTCCATGAAAATCATCATTGTTTTGTAAATTATGCTGTGTCATTTTAATTTAAAATGGCCTCCAAGAAAATACAGATTGGTAGTTTGAGATCAATAGTTTATATTCAAAAAAGAAAGGAAAAATATGACACTATTTCAAAACTGAAAATTTTATAGATAATGTATTAAGTTGTTATATATGTTTTTAATATATATAATATTTAATGTTAATTTGACACTGTTTTAAAACTTAAATTATAGGAGTAAGTCTAAGAAATACTTTTACATATACACACAATCAATACTATTATGAAAAACATGCTATTGTTTCTGGAATTTAAAACATTTGATTCTTACAATCATTACTGAATTTATATGGTATACAATAATAAATATAGTGTAGCAAAAGTTTTTAACTAATATCAAACTTTGCACACACACACACACACACACACACACACACACACAGAGCAATAACCTTGTACTATGCAAAGAAAATATCTCCTGTGATCTAGTTCTCCACTGCAGAAAAGATTGGATGATAAGAGATTAGCTAAAGCTGACCAAGGCCACACAGTAGATTCAAAATTTAAACCACTGGATTCTAATCATCAGCTAAATAAGTGACTCAGATTGAGTAATCAGAATGATATTACGTATGAAAGATTTGCACAATGGCTCAGAGGGGAAAAAAATGTCATGTAATATATTTATACTACTTACACTAAAGTGTATATTAATGTTCAGAAACTAGAAAAAGAATTTTTCATAATAAAACTAACTTTATTATCAAAATCTAAGTATAACATGCTACTCAAAACAAATTATGAATCATTTTCATTTAGGATTATTAATTATGGTATTTATAACACTTTAGAGGCAAGAACTATTTAATGTGTACTTCAATATGCTTCATTTTTGAAAACCTAAGTATACAGGGGCATCTTAGATCTTTGTTCAGGAGAGCTGGGTCAGAGCTAAAAAATCTGACCGTATTGTCATCTGCATTGCACATCAAGTAGAGGCTAGACTGAAATGGATGTCTCTTCCACCAGATTGTGAACTACTTGAGGGCAGAGATGACATCTTACTCATCTTTGCTTCCCTGTACACATGCATGCCTGGTAACTTTCACATAATGGTTACATAATTTATTTGTTGTTGCTGCCAGATAGAACAATGCTGAGGACTTCATGCGCTCTGAGACTTGATTAGCAAAGTTAGTAGGGTAAACAATTTATAAATGCGGCATTTTGCTATAATTTAGAAAAATAACCACAAGTAGTTTTGTAAGGAAGACCCATCTAGGATTTCTAGGTAAAGTAAAGGACACCCAGTAATATTTGACTTTTAAACTAAAAAACAGACATGTTTTTAGTATAATGATGCCCCACTTACTGCATTAGATATGCTTATACTAAAAAAATGTTTTATTATTTATTTGAAATTTAAATTTAACTACCATCCTATATTTTTATTTGCCAAATCTGGAAGACCTAAGCCTGTCCAGTCATTTGAAATCTTTTTCTAAAGCTATGCAACAGATTCTTTAAGACAAATAGTAAAATAATGGTTAAATAATCAAACAATATTTATTTAATATTTATTGTGCAGCATTTTAGGCTTTAGTGGTGTTATAAGAGAACTTAACTTCAATCTTGACTTTCAGTGAACTGACACCCTAATTATGAAAAAAATGGAAGCATTAAAGGTAAATGCACTATAACATACTTTAGTCAGAGAGAAAGAGCCACGTACTGTGCAGAGTTTATGTATAGAGAAGAGTTCCGATCTTGGAGGAAATAAGGAGTGCTTTACCCAAAGCACAGATGTAAACATTAAGATTGTATGTATGGAGAAGGAAAGGAGAGGAACGGCAGAGTTATAAAGAGTATGGAAATGAAGGTGCCATGTAGGTGAGCTCTGACTACATGTAGGTAGAGTAGGGAAAATGGGAGGACCCAGATTATGAAAGATGTTTTGGGGGTTACATAACATATTTGATTTAATGCATTAGGCAGATAATGCCATTAGCGAGTTTTATACATCAAATTAGTTACTAGGAGCTTAAATAGGCTTGCATTAAAAGTAAATTTAAATAATACAAATGAACCGAAGACCTTCCTAATGTATTAGATGTATACTTCCCAATGCATTATAATTATTGGCATGCTTTATATATTTCAAAGAGCTTTCACATAAACCCCTTAAGGTTACTGAGTTCCCAAATTCAATGATTTTGCTTTCATAAAACATCCCTATAAGTTAGTTTTCTTGAAGTATCTGATATTGAGCTATGATCTAAATTATCTGATGTTGAGGTGTACGATAATAGTACATTGATATATTTGTGCAGTTTTAGTAAAATAGGAAATTAAGAAACAAAAGGAACGACGTATCAATTGGCTTCCTTATATGTATTTCAAATAATAGAAAACCCAATCCAAACTAACTTAAACAAGGAATAGTACTGATTGGCTCACGTAAGTAGAAAGCCCATCTCAGGGCAGGCTCCAGAGTTGGTAGGTTTTTATCCGCCTGGTGTCAGATCTGCTTTATTCTGAGGCCAGCTTCTCTCATGGTGGCAGACGGGTTACAACAGTTCTAGTGCTCACTTCCACAGAATCCATAAAGAGAATTATATGGCTCCTGAAACTCTCTCTTTTTCTGAGAAGGACAAGAAAGTATCTCCCTCAGAATTTCTCAGTTCACTTTTCCTTAGGTCTCGTTGGCCTTACTTACGTCACATGCGTATTCCTTGGCTATGGAATCCACTATGGCTAGAAAAACAGGATCATTTTGATCGGGTTAAACAATGACGGGCCACCTCTATGGAGCTGTGATTGTTGGCAGCAACATAAGGGGGAGGGGTGGAAGGACTGTTGGGAAGATGACCATATTGGACACTATAAACAAAAAGTTATAAAATTAGTTCATGAGGACAATTTGTTGATAGGCAAAGAAAATGTATAAAATTTTTAAGGACTTTAGGTAAACTATTAAGCCCTTCAGCGATTTAAATCTTTAAAGTTAGATTAAATAACATTTTTTTATCTGCCATCTTATTTTTCTGTTTTCTTGGTAATTCTCTGGCATTGGTACCATGTGATTTCAGATGTGTTCAGTAATGTGATAGTCATCCATATTCTTGATATTACACATTATGGCAAGACTTACCTTTTATAAAAGTTTTTTATTCTTTTCTTCCTGATATTTTATACTGAGAATATTCTAGCTGGCAGTGACTCTCTACTGTAAGATGTTACACAACAGGTTGAGAACAGAACCAAGGTTAATGGCACTAGGAAAAGATATGTCAAGTGTGTGTCAGAAAAGATGTAAAAATAGAGATGAGAGAACAGGAAGTTTTTTGATGAGGAAAAGTTCAATCTGTGTCACTTAGTTTTCTGTTGTAAAGGATAAAGATACAAAATGGCATACCTTTCACACAGTGATAGAAACCAATAAAACTTATAATTTTATACATTTTTGCTTATTACTTTGAATTGGGAACTTGAAATTATAGACAGATAATTTTAATAGACTCTAACAGATGTACATTATACATGAAGTACTGTGGGAAGGCAAATATAAAAAAATAATTAATAAAAAGAGAAATTTCTGGAAACTGAAGAGTAACTTTTAAAATCAGAATAGAAATAATTTTGGAAAAGCCATTATGTGATCAAAATTGAAAGACATAGTAAGTGAATTTAGTAAAGGAGATCACTATAAACATATATAAAAGAGGATGGGACTAAATCTGAAGCATCATATTTTAAAAGTTTGCTCCATTTATAAGTTTACAACCCACTCAGGAAATATTTTAGAAATTAAGAACCTGAGCATCAGACCCAAACAAATCTGGTATTAGATCCTAGCACTGCTATTTGGTTGGGAAGGTATTTTATTTTCTGGAATCCTCAGTATCTTCACTAGCAAAACTGAGAAAATAATACCACTACCTCCTGTGGTTAGATATTGTAGATAATGAAAGACAAAAGATAGATAGGTAGATAGACAGATAGATAGATAGATAGTAGAATATTTGTGAGATAATGCATGTGGAATACCTGGAATAGAAAAATATTTCATATTTGGTATTTATCACTCTTCTATCACAGATGAAAAAGTTCTATATTAATTGCCCTGAGGCAAACAAAAGTAAGATTTTATAACATCTTAAGATAGTTCTGGGTATGAACTCTTCAACGCAAAAATGTTGTGTCATGACTTCATCTCTATCTGAAATCTCCAAAGACAATTTCTAGGAAAACAATCTCTGCCCATAATGGGTGAAAGGTTTTTGACCTTAACAGCTACACCAACACATTTGTGATAATACCACCATTTCCCCAGAGAATGTCCTTGATTCAGAGTCACAATGTCACATCATGTTTGAGTAGATGCAACTGTGAAGATTATTTTATTTAGCCCTCATTTTTAATAATGCAAGGAAGTCCAGACCAGAAAAGTTAATAAAATTTTCTTAGGCCAAACGGGATGTTATATTCTATCGAAAACTAATATGAAAAGACTATGTATTAGTTAAGATAGACTAGGTTATGCTACAGTAACAAATCAAAATTTCAGTGGGTAACTGAACAACTTTGCTTTGTGTCCCATGCGTGTTCACAGGGACCACTGCTTATTAGGAACCTAGAATTAAAAACTAGTTTAACTTTATACCCAGTGCAGAAATGTCTGCTTATTATTTATCTTGCAACAATCATACAGCCTCTTTATGAACATTTCTATTAATGAAAGAAATCACTAACTTAAAAAACAGATCATTGCATTATTGGAAAGTTGTGGTTATTAGAAAAGTTTTGTAATTTGTTCATGATGTTTCCCTATGGCACTCCATCCATCTATCTACCCATCAAACATTTGTCTAGGCACTCAGGGTGATAAAAAGATTATTGTTTTTTCTGGACAAGGATCTATGCTTTGGCATTACTGCCTAAATTCTTGAAATATTTTAAAGGAATTCATATACTTTGCCTTAGAGTTCTTTTTTCCAGGACTAGTTTCCAAATTTCTTTGACCATTTTCAAGGACATGCTTTACAGATGTTTCACTATCTTGGTTACTTTCCTCTGAACACATTCTAGTTACTAGCTTGGTTTTTAAATTAAAATATGTATCCAAGTGGAAGTATCCAACTAAGGAGTAAACAAAATGTAATGAAATTCAGGGATAGTTTAGAGTTGGAGTTGGATTTAAGAGTCATCCTCTGACAGGTGGGAATTAAAACAGTGAGACAAGGTGATGTGCCATAGAGAAAGGAAGGAGAAAATTACAGAGAAATAAATGTTAAACTTTAAAAAGCAAAATGATAGTATGAACACATCTTAGAACTTGCTAGAAATTACTTGTGTTTTTGCCAGTAGTCATGGCAACTTTGTGTACAGAGATAAAATTTAGAAACTGCATTGTACTCATGAAGCTAAGAGACTGTGGGTGAGACAAATCTGGCATTTCAACTGATTTTTATCTAGGTTCTATAGCATAAAAAACCTATTGCTTATAGTGAACAAAACAAAAGGATATAGCCTGTGCTATGTAGTATTTTCAAAGCTAATTCTGTATACTTCCAGTCTTCCAAGACATTTTAAATTTAAGGTCATGAACATTTCAAGAGACCTCAAATGAATTGTTTGTTTATATTATATATGAGGATGTCGATGTCCTAGCTTCTTATCAGAGTGCTGCGTAAAACACTCGGAGGGACACAAAACAAGTGAGATGTAGGGAGATATACAGATATTTTTAAATAAATAACAGGAAAGCCAAATAAACAAATATTAATTTGAATGGTAAGCTCTGTGTTCTAAAAATGTGGTCATTTTCTGGAGGCATATTGATAATGCCTCCATTCAGGCTCGGGTTTTGCCTCAGTAAGTCCCACACTTCTGGATTTGGACATCCAGCAAGATGTGGGAAATGACATTCTCTTTCTCTTGCTAAATAAATATTTTAAAAGTCTCATATAATGTTTTTATTATTCTATTGTAACAGCATACTTGAACAGCCAAATGTGGAAACACTCATAAACACGGAATAAATGGTATACCTTTACAGGAAATGATAGGCAGTAAGCCTATACTCTCATTGTTAAAATAGCATTTTATCAAATTTACCCATAAAAAATGTACAATTCAGTGGTTTTATTATATTCATAGGATTGTACCACCATCACCACTCTCTAATTCTAGAAAATTGTATTCACTTCCCCCCAAAACACAGTATACCTGTTAGCAGTCACTACACATTTTCTGCTTCTCCTAACCCCAGGGAACCTCTGTCTCCATAGATGTGCCTGTTCTTGACATTTAATAAAAGTGAAATCATACAACGTAGGGCATTTTGTGACTGGCTTCTTTCACTGAGTATAATGTTCTCAAGGTTCACCCATGTTGTAGCATGTAGTGTTAATACTTTATTCCTTTTATTGCCAAATAATATTGCTTTGTATGGAAATACCATATACCCCTTTTTAAAAATAGGATTTAACACTTTGAAATAAAGAAATATTGCTTAAAAACTATTGTTTTTTTTATAACATTTATAATTGCTTTCTCAATACAAATTCATTATTTGGGGGCCTTGTAGTCCATAGTACATATGAAGTTGAGCTCCGGTACCCAACTTCTTCCAGTACTCTGTTTTAATTAGGTAATTGTTGAAATTCAATTTCATAAATATATATAGTAAAAATGAAAGTAAATTCTTAATATCAGATCTAGTGTAAATATTGTCAGTAAGCTGAAAAAGGCCAGAAAAAATAACCCTCGAATCTACAGTTGCTTCTCCAGGAAGAAAACAGACATTAGGAAACCAAATGCCAGGCAAAGGCTACAAAAACACCAGTTGTGTGGTGCTGAGGCCTCCATGTTGCCACTCGCGCAGGGCTGTGGAGCTGAAGCATTGATCATTCACTATAAGGCAGTCAGGAATTTATCAAAGAGGGATATTTTAGGCTGGTGAAAATTTTGTCAAGGCCTGCCATCAGTCACTGGACCATAAATAGAAAAAACCCTCATTGACTTTTCAGAAAATAAATGAGCAACAAAAATGCACCTAAATGGTGCCAGCAGCCAGCAGGTAAAATAAAGCTCCAAGTTAATGACCAGCAAATGGGTTCTGAAAGCTTGTGGAGCTGTTTGTGCTGAGCCTTTAGGTAGAAGCTACACAAGCTCTCTGCTCAGGGACTTGGCCCCCACCCGTTCTTCTGCCCGCGCCACTTCTCCACGTGGCCTGCTGCTTCACTTCCTTCAGGTCTCCATCACAATCACTTTATCAGAGAAGCTTCACCCCTTCATCTTATGCAAAATAACAACACCCACCAACACCGCTACTTATTCCCTCCTACGAAATTTTAGGCTTAATTGTCTCTCTAGAAAATACTAGTACAATGCAATGGTGTTAACCAGTATTATGATACTGTCTAAATACTTTATCTTCTCTATAAGGCATCAGCAAAAAGAGCCTCCTCTGATTTGATGCCTATTATTTTACAAAGAGTAAGCACTTTGACTGCAGCTTGAGGTGAGGAAGGATAGGAAAAGCTGGAGGATATATGCAGGGGACACAGAAAATTAAACAATCTCACTTAAAAGTGTTTTTTTTTTTTGCTTTATTCTATTTTTAATTTTTGATCTGACTCTGTGAATCGGAGTGTGGTGGGAAAATTTGTGTGGCTCGCCTACAGTACTACCTTATACAGTGCACTCTGTGATTTTTTTGTACTCTCAAACTCTGAGAACTTTTTCTATATAAATTAGAGTTACCACGTAATATTTTCTTAAATAAAGCAACATTCTTTCATGCTCTAGAAGCAGTCAAAACAGGGATGTCACGGAAAGTACTTTTACATGCATAGGGGTGGAGAATGGAAAAACTCCTTCAAAATTCCTTATTTTATTTTAATTTTTTTTATTTTTTTAATTGTCAAATTTATTGGGGTGACATTGGTCAGTAAAAATTACATAGGATCCAGGTGTAGAATTCTACAACACATCATCTTTGTGTTGTACTCTGTGCTCACCACCCAGTCAGTTCTCCTTCCATCACCATATATTTGACTCCCCCTCCCTCCTTCCCCACCTACCTCCCCACTTACCCTCAGGTAACCAAAATTCCTTTGAAACTTAACGTCTGGTGATTCACACATTTGAGATTTTCTAAATATCAAAAAGTGATAAATGTCCTGACAAACAGTCTAGCGACTGTAGTTACTGGTTATTATCACAGAAGTACTACAGAACAATGTAAGGAGTTCTGGAGAACGAGGACCTAGGTTTAACTAAATACAAGTTCTGAACTAATCAGTCATGTAAATTCAGATATATTTAAACCCTTTGAACCTTATCTTCTTCATCTATAGTAGATGCTAGCAAATTTGTTCCTACCTATCTCTAAAATTGCAGTGAGGATCACGTAATATAAAGTATATGGAAGCAATATAAAAGTAGCAAAATGATATATAACTCATAAGAAAGGGCATGTTTTTAATAAACTTGATTTGCTTCTTTAATATAAATTTACTCAAATGCAACACTGCAATCAAAATAATTTTAATTGGTAAACAAAGCTATAATTTATCATTGTCA
>PVJL010011940.1:0-40068 GCA_004026885.1 Lyroderma lyra | reverse complement strand
GTGTGCAAGTATGTGCACATGTGACTGAAGGTGTGGAAGGGTGTGCATGCCTGTGGGTGTGCACACATGTGCATGTGTGACCGAGGGTGTGCGTGCGGTATGGATGGGAATGCACGTGTGAGACCCACTGTCAGATAGAAGAACGAGCACCGGGCTTCTCGGACAGTTCAGAGAAAAGCAAATGGATGTTGCCAATAAAATGTGAAAAGAGGCTGAAGGTCAAGGTCAAGGTCACCAAATATAAATGCAAATAAAACATCTTTGAGATTCGAATGTCCGACGTGCAAAATACCGCACAGAGCGCGTGTGGGAGGGCGTGTGAGCTCGGAGGGCTCTTGGGAAGTCTGAAAGTGTAAACCGTGCACCCTGCCATGCAGCCCTTTAGGAATTTTCCCGAAGGCGGGGCTCACACACTCCGAGGACGTGCACTGCAAAGGCGTTTGCGCTGCAAGACAGCCGTGAGCAGCCGCGTGGCCGTCAGTGAGAGAACAGGAAACACGGGCGATTTAAATCCGGTGGGGCGCGCACGGGGAATACTGTGCAGCTGCGACACAGGAAGGTGGCCGTCCACAACACGTGACTGCGCCGGCGGGATGCGCAGGAAACCGCAGTTTCTCTCAGCAGCGGGGTTTGCGGGCGTGATTCCGGGGCCCCAGGGGCGGGCTTGCTCCTTCCTCGGCCCGCTGTGTCACCTCCTGTCACCTCTGCCCTCGTCCCACAGGAGAGCACTGCGAGGTGAATGCCCGCTCGGGCCGCTGTGCCCACGGCGTGTGCAAGAACGGGGGCACCTGCGTGAACCTGCTCATCGGTGGCTTCCACTGCGTGTGCCCTCCCGGCGAGTTCGAGCGGCCCTACTGCGAGGTGACCACCCGGAGTTTCCCGCCGCAGTCCTTCGTCACCTTCCGGGGCCTCAGGCAGCGCTTCCACTTCACCGTCTCCCTCACGTAAGTGCGGCCCCTGCGGGCCCCACACAGCACTCCGTCGCTACGGCACAAGGGACGGGTGGCGTTGTGTCTATGCACCCCTCCTCCTAGCGAACAACGAAAGCGCCATCCGCCCGTGACCATGACCGTGGTTGCTGAGCAGCTCTGCTCGGTGCTGGCGGGAGGACTGGCTGCTTCGGGCCCCGTACACACTGAGAGTGTGGGGCCCCTTGTTCGAAAGTAAGGGCACTGAGCCAGGTGTGGGGTCCTGTGTGACAGCCCAGTCACACGCCGTGCAGCGCCCTGGCTGGCTGGTCCGGCTCCCTGGCCAGCACGTGGGCACCGCTGACACCCAGGTGGCCTGAGGCGGAGGGAGCAGGGACTGGCAGGCCTGGCCCTGGGCAGACTCAGCGTGGGTCCCTACGAGCCAGGTGACCAAGGGGGCTGCCGGACGCCCCTGGTTCCCCCGTCTGTCTCACAGGATGCAGGCTCTGGGTGTGCTGTGGTCACTAGTGCATTTCAGCCTCATGTCTCCCACGTCCGGCCTCTTCTCCCCTTCCCAGCCCCCAGCGCATGGGCCCTGCCCACCGTCCTCTCTCCCAGGTGACACCTGGTGTGGCAGCCCTGTTCTCCTCTGCTGTCAGCCTGAGAGGCCGGTCGCTGTCTGCAATCCTGCCTGGTCTGCTGCTGCCTGGGGTCAAGCCCAGACCTTACAGTGCACGGGGCGCTCTGTGACCTGACCCCTGGCGACCCCCAGTTCTGGCACCTTGAGCCCCGTGACATGGCCGCCCTCACCTCCTTGTGGTTCTCTGGACCTGCCCGGGCTTGCACAGGCCATGTCGCCCCTCCTGCACCCCCACCGCTTCCTTCAGGAAGCCCTCCTGACCCAGGCTGGGCGATGCCTGCATTCCAGCCCTGGCTGCACGGTCTGCTTACTGCCCTCTTGGCCACTGCCTTCCGCCTCTGACGTCCCTGCTTGCGGGCTCAGGCCCCCGACCACCCTGACTGCTCCCCAAGGTCCTAGTGGGGACACTCGGTCACCGTGGGGACACTCGGTCACCGTGGGGACACTTGGTCACCGTGGGAGCACTCGGTCCCCGTGGGGACACTTGGTCACCGTGGGGGCTGGCATCATTGGCAGGATTTCTGCCTGTGGTTGACATCGCACTCCAAACCCTCCCTCCCCGTAAGCTCCCGGGTTGGGTGGGAGCCCCGGCCAGAGTTCCTGACCCTGGCTTTGGTCCTGCTGGTCACATGAGGTCTCCAGAGCAAATGCCGGTCCTTTTTGAAACCTTTAAATGGCCCCATGGAGTCCCTGCTGGTGTTTCCAAATTCAGGGTCATTGTCACCGTGCTGAAGTCAGCTCTCTCTTCCTACCTGTCCACCTGCTGGCCTGAAGCTCCTCGGGGCCTTTTCGCCCTGCGTCCCGGCGCCCCCGGCACCAGGGGTCCACGAGCTGGCTTCGGAGGTGACCAGAACCTGCCGGAAACAGACAGAGGAAACCCACTGGCTCCAGACCCAGAGAGAGAAACTAAAAACTAAAAGGTTAAATGTCCACACAGCGTGAGGCCGGGTCCACACGCTCGGCAGGTGCCGTGTTTTAGCTGACGACCTTTGACAGCCGTTCGTGGGCGGCTCTGGTACCCCTGACGGCGGCTAAATCAGGGAGCGTTTTGTAGGGAGTGACCGCAAACGCAAGACCATGCGACTTGGACACTTTGGGGGTGGGGGCTGGAGGGAGCTGCCTCTCCCGCCCCCCTCAGCCTCCTGAGGGACCCGCCGTGGGAACGGGGGGCTGGGGCGCGCCGGGCCTTTGTCTCAGGCGCTCTCTCCAGGCTACGTCTCCTCTTTCTGGTTTCTGTTTGCCCAGCGCCTGCGCCCCGCCACTCCGAGCTCCCAGCTCCCCGCCCCCCGGCTCCATCCTTTGTTCCCTCCCGCCCGGCCCCCTCAGCAGATTGCAGGCCTTTCCTCTCCTCTCCGGCCCTGGGCAGACCCTGCCCTTGGCCCTGGGTCCCTCCTGCGGCCCTCCGTCTCCAGCACTGGGCAGGCGCCCGCCCCGAGGGTGCCGTGCGGGGCCCTTCAGCCGGCCAGCTCCCGCCTTGGTCCGCAGACAGACCTACCACCGTGAGGCCTGCCGCAGAGGACGGGCCGTGACCCGGCGAGCCCCGGGTCTCCGGTCAAGCCTGGTGCTGAGTTGACCCCAGTCTCCACGGGGCCCCTTTCCCACGTGCTCCCGCTGCACCCAGAGCACCCACTTTGCTGCGCGGGTGTCCTTTTCTGTAGTTCGTCTCCAGTTCTTGCCGCATTCTAAGCAGGGGAGGGTCAGGGTCCGGACAGGGACGGCCGGGTCCACGTCATTCGGGGCGGCGGGCGCTGAGGTCAGATGCCTGAGGCTGGTTCCGACAGACGCCCTGCAGGAAAGTGGGTAAACCAGCCCTGAATCAAAGCAAAGAAGCCCCCACCCTCCGCCCAATCCCCGCTGAGAGTGACGGCCAGCGGGCACAGGGGGCCGTCCCAGCTCCCCTCCGTAATCCGGGCTCCCCCGGCGGGGACCCCCGGCCTGAGGAGGCGGTGACCACGTCGTACTCCCTCCCCGTAAGGACCACGCGGTCCTAGGAACACATAAACCTGAGTTCAGACGTGCGCTGTGCGGTGGTAGGCAGAGGGGGTCGGGGCACGACCGAGATCTGACAAGCCGTGGGGTGGCCGCGCAGGAGTCTGCAGAGCCCGCAAGACCGTCCTGGCGGAGGCCGTGGCAGGTGCAAAGGCCCCGGGGACACGTGTAGAGTTTGGGGCAGAGGGACGCAGTGTGGCTGCAGGGTGGTGGTGGAGGCCAGGGGCCCCGAGGAGGTCGTCACCACCAGCGTCCGTGTGTGAGAAGGTCCCACGTCCCCGCCCTGGCACCCTTGCACGGGCTCTGCTTCCTGCAGTGCAGGACTCCCCGTGCACGTCCCAGCATCTCTGTGGGGCGCAGTGGCTGTGCCATGTCGCTAGTGCACTGGGCAGCTGTCACCTTTCCGCGTTTTACTGGGCCGTGGTCACCAGATTCCTCCCTGGACTCTGGCTTGCCTTCTCCAGAAGAGAACATCGCTCATCAGGTTTTACGGGCTGCCAGTTCACGACAGGCACGAGGGCCTGGGGTCCGTCTTTCCCACGTGTGGCCCCTTGCCCCCGGCCTCCGCCAGCTGTCACGCCTGGGCGGCGGGCAAGGCCCCTGCGTGGAGGCCGGTCAGTGTGTGACGTACTTCCGCCTGGGCCCACAGGTTTGCCACGCAGCAGAGGGACGCCCTGCTGCTTTACAACGGCCGCTTCAACGAGAAGCACGACTTCATCGCCCTGGAGGTCGTGGACGAGCAGGTGCAGCTCACCTTTTCGGCAGGTAGGGCCCCCCGGCGGGCTGAGCGGCGTTGGGAGCGCGTCGCGGGCCACCCTGCCCTGTGCAGCGCCTCCGAGCGTGCTGGCCCCTCGCGCCCTGCTGCCACGCCCAGGACTCCGTCCCGGGGCAGAAGTCCGGCATGCACGACGATGCCCACCCTGCAAGTGCAGACGACGCAGCTCAGATTTCTGAAATTGGGGGACCACTGCAGTGGGGTGCAGGCGGAGATCAAAGTTGTCACCCCGGTTGTTGGGAAAGGGCACTGGTCCAGACCGGGAGGAGGACTTTGGTCCGTCGCCGGCCGCTAACCTGTGTTCTCTGTGCTTCCCCCGCTCACAGGTGAGACCACGACCACGGTGGCACCGCAGGTCCCCGGGGGCGTGAGTGACGGGCGGTGGCACTCTGTGCAGGTGCAGTATTACAACAAGGTAGGAGGGGCGTCTCCCCACGGACCCCGGCGGGGCCCTGGCAGTGTTTTTGTCCTGAGACATTTATACTCTGAAATTCAAAAAAAAAGAGAAAATGCTGGTTGGAAAAATGACTGAGGAAACGCGCCTTTGTTGAGGGTCTCTGTGTAAATATACCCGAGCCCTGTGCTGGGCCGGATACTCCCCCGGGGAGCTCTGGGCTGCGGGGGAGGGGACACCGGGACCAGCCGTCACCCTACACCCGGGGACGGGAGCAGAAAGGCTTCATTCACGGCCGCTGCCTGGGCCCGGGTCACTACTGGCAGCTAAAATTCCAGGCCATTCAGACGCAGCCCCGATGCCGAAACGTCCGCGATGCCCGGACGCAACCCGAGCACCGGGAGGTCTCGGAGGAAACGCCGCCGAGTGCGGGCGTTTCGGTTTCGTTTCATTTTGCTGTTCGCTGGCTTGTAAGGAAACACGTTGTGGGCTTCTGCGTCCAAGTGCTCAGGTCCCTGGGGCTGTGATGTGGCCACGCACGGTCCTTCTGGGAGACACCGGGCGCCGCCCCCGGTGGGGCTGCGTGGGCCTTGTCCCCGCCCGCCGAGGCGTCCCCGGGGCTCGGCCTGCACCTGGCTGGCAGACGAGGGGCCTTTCCTCTTGGAAGTGGACCGTGGAGGGAGGCGTCTTCTGTCTTTCACGTCCCCTGCATTTCTGGTCCTGACCCAGCTGTGATCAGGGTCCACCTCCCCCCGCTTGGGCCTGGGGTCCTGGTGTCATCCAGTCCCCACCTTCTCCTCTCCCGAGTCGGTCAGCAGCTGTCCCTCTGCCTCCCTGGGCTGCCCCTGACACCCACCTGCCCTGGGCATCGTTTCCCAGTCGTCCCCGACAGGCCCCCAGCAGCAATGACCGCGCACGGTGACTGTGGTCTTTGCCTGCTGTCCCCGACCTGTGGGCCAGTTCGGACCCACACGTGGACCTCTGGGTCTTATTGCCCCTGAGGGTAAAGGAGGGTCCTGGAGGGTCTGGGGTGTGGGTGTGACGTGACGTGGGGGGCGGGCGCAGTGCTTTCCTTGGGGTTTCGAGGACCGAGAGGTGGGGAGGGGGCCGGGCTCCCGCAGACCCCTGGGGACACCTGCTGTTCTTGTCGCTGTTGTCTGCTCAGGCGGGGGTGGGCGGCCATGGCATTGGCGGTGCCCAGACTGCTGGGGGACATGAGCGAGGAAGTGGGGGGTCGGGGCTCGGTGGCTGAGCAACCAGGAGGCAGCAGACCTCCGCAGACGCAAGTGTGTGTGCTGGGATCGCACATCTTGAGGACTCGCGTCCCCTCCTGCGTGGGGGCCCCCGTGGCAGTTGGGCACCATCACTGGGGAGGCACTGAGGTGTGGGGCGGCCCCTCAGAGCCCCCACCCCTCCGCCTACCATCTCAGGGACCTGCAGGTGGCGCTGTAACCCACACGACCTGCCTTCTGCGGGGGTCCCCGGGGGCCTCTCACACCTGTCCCAGATGTGGAGGGCAGCTTCTCACTGCTGTCACGTCCCCCCGTGTGCACCCCACAACCTGCACTTTGCATCAGATGCTTTCTGCCCCTCGTCTCTCTGCCTGGAGGAAGTCTGGCCTGAAGGCCAGTCCCTGAGATGTGGTGGCCGCAGGACAGTGGCTCTCCCAGGCACAGGGTAGACAACTGTCCCCGTGTCCCGGAAGGTCAGGAGCCCCCGAGGGCGAGGCCGTGCCCTGTGCATCTCACTGTCTCCACCGCACGGGGCACAGTCCTGAGCTCAGGGACCGCTCTGTCTGACGTCAGGGTCTGTTTCGCTGCAGCAGTGGGATGGACGGATGGACAGACGGACCAGGCTGTGACCCCGGTTTCTCGGTTTACACTGTCGGGAAGGCTTTCCTGCACTGGGCAGGGCCGACAAGCGCTGAGCTGGAGCTCAGCCTCTGCCCCCACCTCACACTCCGTTGTTGGCAGGGGCGGGCACCAGGACCGGTGGTCCCTGTGGTGTGTGTGTCCGGGGGCTGAGTGCCCAGCAGGGTGCAGGCCGGTCAGGATGAGGTGGGGACCTTCTGTGTCCCGTGCTCCGTGTTGGAGAAGCAAGGAGCGCACCTGTGGGAGCACGTCTCCCGGGGCCGGCAGAAGGAGTGTGGCGACAGCCCCGTCAGCCTTGGTTTCCCCATCAGAGCACCCGCACGTAGCATGTTCCGGAATAATCTGCTAATGTCAGCAGCAGCAGGGCGCCACCGCAGAGCAGGGCCGGGACCCCTGGCGTGGCCCCCCGCCGGGGTCTGCACACGTCGTCCTCGGCCGTCAGTGCTTTGCACACGGGGAGCGTCGGCCTGGGGCCTGCCTGCTGGCAGGGAGCCCCAGTGCCCCCCGGGACGCCCTGCGGAAGGAGGGGCCTGGTGGCGCCGGGCAGGTGGAGGTGAGCTGCACGGCCTCCGCCTCCGTTTGCAGGCCGGCCTGTCAGCGCCTGAGCGAGGCCCTGGCGGGGGATTAGGCCCTTCCTCTCCGGAGCCCCACACTTCCCCTCTCGCCCGGGGCCGTTCAGGGTGGAATGAGCAGTTCCCACGGCATCTTGGGGCCTCGCTCTGCGGTTTGCCTGGCCCCACCGTGGGGCAGGGCTCGCAGAAGCCGGGTTGTCTCCAGGGGACTTCAGCCTCGGAGCTTCTGCAGACGCGGTAACAGCCTGGGCGGGGCTCACGGGCTGAGAGCGCACTGTGGGGTGTGTGTTGGGGGGCTGCCAACCGAAGTCACCACCCACCAGGAGAGCAAGGAGGGAAGGAGACTCTAAACGTGGTCTCTCTCTGCTCTCTGGACCCCCCACGCCGGCTTGGGTCCTAGGAGCGGCCCCACTGCCTGGGGGGCCCTGGGGTGTGTCCCCCACACCTGGCTCCTTTGACTACGACAGTGTGTCTGAGTAACTGCCCACAGCCGTGCAGTGGGGCCGGAACATCGCAGTGCAGGCCCGCCCCTCCCGCAGCCCCCCACCCCGTCTTTCCTGCTGAGCGTTGCTCTTCCGTGCTCTCCCTGAACCCCCGTTACTCCAAGGTGGGGTCTGCTCTGCATTTAGTTGTGTCCTGGGTGGGAAACTTCTGGGGCCCCTTGGACCCTCCCCACGTTGTCCTGGGCACCTGCCTGGCCAGACTGTTTTCTCAGTCAGGGTCCCCACAAGAAACAGAGGGAACCCCAAACGGGTGCCCCCAGGAGGGCTTAGCACCAAAGAGGAGAGAGTGTGGGGCATCCATGAGGGGAAGTGCGGGACCCAGGGCTGTGACGGCCCTGAGGCCCAGAGGATGAGGACAGACACAGGGGAACCCAGAAAGAAGAGATCATGGAGAGAAGCCACTCTGCGGGGCCCTGACGGTCAGTGGAGTGACAGAGCCAGCTGACCGCTCTCCCCACCCTCCCTCTCGTCCCCTGCTGGGCTCCCACTGGCCAAAGCCAGAGGACACGGGGCCCCTTGACACGGTGCAGCGAGTCGCCCCAGGCGGGGGGCAGGGCAGGGTCACGGCTTTTCTCTGCTTGGTGGCATTTTCAACGAGCCGGTCTGCTGGTGCGACTCGCCTTCAGCGAGACTCAGCGAGGCTCAGGCCGGCGGCGTTGGGCTGTTTTCTGGGAAGCTATTTTCAAAAGCCCCCACTTGGCACGAACACCCCCATCCAGCAGGGAGGGGGCTGCAGAGCCCGCCCTCACACCCACCCACGGAGGTTCGAGGCCGGATTTGGAGGATTTGGGATCCTCACTTTGTCAAAGATGCGCACTTCCCCCGGGGCTTTTGTGAAAGACGGGGAGAGACTTCCGCCACCAGCCTGCACCTGCGTGCACGCGCCTGCTGAAACCTTCTGTCGCTCCTTCTGGAGAGATCCCTTCGCACGTGGAACTCAGCTTTGGCCATAACCAGGGCTCTTTTCAGGGTCTTTCCTTCCTGTGTTATGTCGCCAGTCCCCACACACTGAACCAGGGGCGTCTGAGTACAGGGGTGTCTGTGGGACCGTGTTCATTGTTTGTCACAGAGCCCCGGAGAGCCCGTCCTTGTGAGGTGTGTCCAGAAAGATGGGCAGTGGCTGTTAATGCAGAGTGCCCTGCGTGGGCATTTTCCCAGGCCCGCGAGGGTGGAAGCATTCGTGATCGCCGTTTTTGTGAACGTGGGTGCATCGTTCTCCTGTAGAATCCAACTTACAGACACTAACTCCGAAATTATTTGGTGGAATGTAGGGTCATGGTGCGGCGGAGGGTCGCCGAGCCGTGAGAGCTCTGTGTGCCCGTGCGGGAAGATCTCTGAGAATGTTGTTAATCGATTCAAAAGGAAAAAAGCACGTTACAGAACAGGTTGTAGGGTGTACGTTTTTAGAGGTTTAATTTCAAATTTCATACTTTCAGAGGAGCTGCGAGATGAAAACAAGAATTCTTATACATGCTTCACCCAGGTCACGCAGCGGCTGATGTTTTTCAGCATTTGCTTCGTCTTTCCGTCCCCACTGGCTCCCTCTGTCCCCTCCCTCAATGTCCTCATCATATTTCAGCCACTGATGTCATCCCTGTAGCATTGTCACTGTGATGGGTGTCAGCTGCCATCACCCCTCCATCCCTCCAGGTTCATAGTTGACTTTCCACCACATCAAGGAGCTTTTTTCCCCTCTGTTTGTTTATATCAGTATGGTTTCATGAATTCCTGTTTTAGTTCAAGAACTGTCATATATTGTTTCATTAACTTCGTGCTCAGTTTCCTGTTGGGCCCATCTCTCAGATGTGGCTGAAAGGACACAGGTATAAGCCAGCTGTATAGCTCCATCCTCCTGACAAACCCCATCATCTTATTAGCACTCTTTTACTTTTTGGCACAAAAAGACATTCCAGGTTTATTTTATACTTCTCCTGCCTCAGCTCGAATTGGCCATTTATCCACAGAATTCTGGATTGTTCTAGTAAAGAACAGTATTTAGAAACCAAGGTCAGTTGCTAGGTGTGCTCACTGCTGCTGGGGTGTCTCTCTCACTGGGCAGAGCTAGGACACATGTGCAGGTACAGGTGTGGTGTAGGTGTGTGTGCACATACCTACACACACATACATATACTGAAATTCGTATTTATTTCTCTCTGTCTCGACTTACTGAAAACCTTGAATTCCTTTCCAACACTATGGAGTTCATTCTTTTTTTGTGTTCTCATTCTATATTTGTAACCTTGTTCCAATTACCCTCAATATAGTTATCTAGTTTCTCAATCTCCGTTTATTTAAACAACTTCCCAACCCCTCCGGGTCACCACCTCACTTAGCCATCATCCTCGCCCTCAGCCCCCACCATCTGCCTGTCCCTCCTCTGCACCACTCCTCTCACGCAGCCCCAGCCTTGTGAGCTGCTGCCATGAGAGCTGCTGCCTCACTCCCTGTAACTACTGGCTGGCTCCACTGTGTGTTAGGAACAAGAAGGCCTAATGGGGAATCGAAACATTCAATTAGAAAAGAGGAGAGGCAGGAAAAAAGAAAAAGGTTTGTTTAGAATTTTTAAAGTTTTAAAGAGAATTAAAATACAAAATACCCAAAATGTGTGGGATGCAGCTAACACAGTGCTGAGAGGAAAATTCATAGCCCTAAAATATTTACATAAGGAAAGAGGAAAACTCTCAAGTCAGTAATCTAAGCGCCCACCTCAGAATCTAGAAAAAGAAGAGCAAAATAAACCCAAAGCAAGTAAAATAAAAGAAAGAATAAAGAGCAGAAACCAGTGACCTTGAAAACAGAAAAACAAGATAAAGAAAATCATTGACACAAAGAGCTTTGGAAAGATCAATAACTGACAGATTTCTAGCAAGGCTAACGATGAAAGAAAGAGAGAAGACAGATTACCAATTTCAGCAATAAATTCCCAACTCCTCAAAAATCACAAACTACCACACCTGACCCAATACAAAAAAATAAGTGAAATGACCATGTTACTACTAAGGAGATGGAATTTATAGCTTAAAAACTCCCCAAAACAAAATTTCCAGGCCTCAGAAGGTTGCACTGGAGAAGTCTGACGAACGTTTAAAGAGTTACACGAATCCTATATAGTCAGTTCCAGAAAACAGAAGAAGAGGAAACACGTCCCAGTTCGTTTTGCCGTTAGTAGCACCCTGGTACCAAAACCAGATGAAGACGGTACAAAAAAGGAAACCACAGGGCACATCCCTAACGCGAGGAGACACAGCTCCTGTCCACACAGAAAGCTGCACGTGATGGTCACAGCAGCTTTTTCCTTAGGAGTTCCATGCTGGAATCAACCCAGAAGGCCTCGGGGCGTGAATGGTTAAGCAGACGGGCACCTCCACACCTCGGAACGCGGACTGCCACTCAGTAATAACGAGGAATGAACTGAAAGCAGCAGCGGAGCCCTGTGCCCGGCAAGAGAAGCCCAGTCCCGCAGGCTCACGGGCTGTTAGGATCTGCATTCTTGAAATGGCAAAGTGATAGAATTGGAGAAGAGCTGAGTTGTGCGTGGGGGTGGGAGGGAAGGAGGCGTGGCCATGACAGGGCAACAGGGGGTCCTGGTGGGGATGGAGTGTTCTGTCCCCTGCCAGTGTTGGTGTCCACATCTGGGCTGTGGTGGTGTGCTACCCCGTTGTGGGGTGTTTGCCATCGGTGGAAAGGGGGTAAAGGGGACATCGGCTCTCTCTATTATTCTTTACCACTGCATGTGCACCTAAAATTATCTCAAAATAAAGAGCTTAATTTAAAAAAAGTTTAAAAGACACATGCATCTGTGCTGGCATACACATATTCCTTTTCTGAAGGGTACCCTCCCTTCAAAAAAACAAATCCGCCAGCAGTACGTGTCAGATAGGTCATAAACCCACCCAAAGCACAGCGTCTGAAAACATCAGATATTTATTTTTCCACGTGGCTTTGTGACAGCAGGTGTTATCGTGGTTCTTTTTGCAAATGAGGCTGATGAGACAGGAGACAGCCTTCGTGTTTCTTTTATACTTTTCTGCGCTGTTTTACATGTGTCACGTGCTCTTTTGTTAACCCGTTTCCCATTTGCCCCAAGGATACTCACGGATTACAGTCCTAACCTCACTCCCAAAGTTCGCCATGAAATGTATCACTTTTCTTATTATTTTCACATCACTCGAGTGTATCGACAGCCTTTGGAAACGCATGACGTTGTTCTGTTTATAGCATCCTGGTTTTTGTAGTGGCAGGTCCGCTTACAAAATGTAGTAATTGTCAGTTGCTGCAAATGTCCCTTCCGAGAACACGTCGCATTCCCAGGTGTGAAAAGAATTATTAAATACTGATCATCACGTACATTTCTGCTGCATCAGGATTAGAGACCAGTTTTTATGTTTCCTTTTCGCATCGAAAACCACTCAGATCTGCTTCAGCCTCAGAGCGTGTCGGTATGACATGCACGTGGCCGTGAGCTGCCCTGTTTTTCCCTAAACGGGAGATGGTTAAAGGATACAGCAGGGTGAGGGGAATCGGAACCGTGTTTTATTGCTTTTAAATTTTCTGTTTGGAAAAAAATCATCTGATTTAAAGAACGCACAAGGCAAGGAAGCTAATAAACTCTTTTTTAAAGGTTAGGTAAACTTTTGCTAAGAACATGGCACTTTTCATGAAGGGGACGGCCAGGTGGACTCGTTGTCCCCACCCGGGCCTCGCTGGCTTGGCTCCCCCCACCCGCAGAGTTGCAGAGAGGACGCTGGGGTCAGATAGGGGTGTGGGGACCCCCCGTGTGCTGACCCCTACCATGCACATCCCCCGGCCCAGCCCGGGTCCCCAGCGGTTTTGTTTCCTCTGCAGCCACTTTCTCGGGAGGGGACGGCCTGTGTTGCACCTGCCCCAGCGGGTAGCCCATAAATGCCGCGTTTCCACTCTCCCCAGGACCAGCGGCGTTCGCTTGACACGTGGGCTCAGCGGGTAACGTCTGCCCCGGCTTGGAGCTGCGTGGGGCGGCCTCGGGGGGATCCGGGCCGGCACCCGGGAGCAGTGGGAGGGCGCCGCTTCCTCTTCAAAACACAGCTCATCCGGTGCTAGAAAGTCACCTGCCACGGAGACAGTTGTCCCCAGCAGCCAACGCAGCCCCACCCTGGGCCTTTGTGTCCATGCCCGTCATGGAAAGTCCCGCAGGCCTGGGCTGCCCTTGACTTCCCAGTCTGGGGGCGTGGACCCCCTCCACCACCTGCCACCGCCTCGCGCCCCCATCCTTCCCAGCTCCCCCCTTTCACTTCCCTCCAAGGCTTTGCAATGAAACGCAGCCCCGGCAACCCCCTTCCCTCCCCAGGCAGCCTTTCCAGCCCTCTGTCCCCCACCCCACCACCATATTCACTTAACTCCCAGCACGTCACCTGTCACCCTGCAGACAGGAAGCGGAGGCTGGATAGA
Source organism: Lyroderma lyra (assembly GCA_004026885.1). Taxonomy (NCBI): domain Eukaryota; kingdom Metazoa; phylum Chordata; class Mammalia; order Chiroptera; family Megadermatidae; genus Lyroderma; species Lyroderma lyra. The sequence goes on along the minus strand of PVJL010011940.1, from coordinate 26,989 downwards.
AGGAGGCTGAGGCGATGGCCTGGAGGTCTGGGGGTGGGGGACTGGAGAAGCTGAGGATCCGGGGGTGTCTGCCGCTGTACGTACAGAAAGGGACCTGTTAGGGTCCCTGCAGGAGCTGGCTGGGGCTTAGCAGGAGAGTGTGCGTGCACAAGCGAGTGTGGGTTACTGTGTGGGAGGGTGTGAGCTTGCACCCCTTTGGGAGCCTTTCTCCCTTCGTCCGAGGAGGCTTTGTGTGACCCGTCAGTCCTTGTGGCCCAGAGTGACGTTGTCAGTGTCGGAAGTGATCTGTCCTTTCTTTCTTGGGACAGTGTGGGCTGAGCCCCGAGCCCATCTCTGTGGCCCCAGGGGCCCCTCCCAGGTGTCAGGTCCCTGAGCCTGTGCTTGAGGACCCCAGTCCTCAAGCCTGTGCTTGAGGCCACCGTCAGGGTGCCCTTCCCCACCGTCATGGAAATGGGCAGCTGCCGGATTTATAGATCCCACACGTGGAGGGATATGAGCTTCTCCTGGGGTGCCTGGGGGTCCCCCAAGTTTGTGCCGAGCAACAACCAAGCTCCCAAGAGGAGGAATGTATTACCCCAGCTTTCCAAGAAGGTGCTGCCCAGACGTAAGGAACCCTGGTTTTGAACCCTTCATTTGTCGGTGGAGAAATCTGTAGAAACTCCCTGGTCCTCAGGGGAGCCTGCTGGCCAGGCTGCTTTAGGGGGGCCCCTGACCCTGATGGCCGTGAGCCCAGCAGAAATAGCCGCCAAGGGACTCCGGGCTTCCCATCACGGACCTGGGAGCTTTTGTCCGGTGAAGGGCCAGGCCCAGGCATCGTGTCCAGAGGAAAAGTCGTTCCCATGGCGATCCCGGGGCCCGGGTGACGCTGTGCACACCAGTGCGGGGCGCACGGGCAGGGCTGAGCGGATCCCCGGTGCCCAAGCAGATCGTACATCCGTCAGAGCAGCACAGAGCCCCTCCTCCATCTGTGGCCAGACCTGTCCGTGAACTTGGCTTGAGCACCTTGCCTGCGAAGCAGAAGGCTTTGGTGTGATTTCACTTTTTAAGGAAACTCCAAGGTGACGCAGGTCGGTTCTGACCCTTGCTGGAGTCGCTTGCTATTCGTGCTGGGACGCGTGCTCTCGGATAGTGGAACACGTGGAGGACTCGAGGTGCCTGGGGTCGCCCTGTGCCCGAGCCTGGGGTGGAGCCCGTGGCTGCTGGGGGCGCCTGTTTCTTTAGCGATGTAGACAAGAAAATATATTTTTTAATAAAGGCAAACATCACGGCAGCAGCGTGCAGGGAGACCGCCGTTGATTTGCAGGCTGTTGGGCTTCCGTCCCGTCAGCAACAACACGGCCGCGGCAAGTGCGTGTGGCCGTGCCGCCCACGCCGCCCACGAACGTCACGAACGTCACGCTGCGGTCTACCCGGTTCTGGAGCCCAGCCCGGAGTGCAGGGAAGTCGGGGACTTTCCTAAGTGGAGTCAGGAGGTGGCTGGCCTCGTGGCCTTCGGGGGCGATGCTCAGTGGAGGGTGTGCACAGTGCCGGCCCGTGGCCCCCGCTGGCCTTGGCCTTCACGGCCGAGTCTCGTGGTGGCGTGACGGCCAGCCCAGTGTCAGGCCGTGTGCACAGGGGTGCAGCTGTGCTCTTGCGTTTTGCTCCCGAGAGGTGTTAGCACTTACCTGTTCCAAGGAGGCTGCCCCGGCCCAGAGCCGTGGGTGCCCTGCCCAGGTCCCCGGCCGGTGACCGAGTCGGGAGCGAGCAGGACCTTGGCATTGTCATCTCGCGGGACGGCTGGGAGCTGCAGCCTGGCCCAGGCACGCAGCGGTTTGCTGCCCACACCCCAAGGGGCTGCTGTGTCCTCCCCTGGGTGGAGGGTCCCGGCGTCTGAAAAGGTCAGGAACGTCTGGGCTCTTTGTTGCCCTTAACGTTAAACTCGGGAGAAGCAGGTGTTTTTGCCAGTTAGTTAGCTGGGGACCCGGAGCTCGGCGGGCAGTGTCGTCCACTGCAGAAGGCACATGGCTGCGTCACGCTGCTGGCCAGGCCCCGGCCTGCTGACAGCAGGCGCTCTCAGGTGGGGCGGGGGGCACTGAGCCTTTGAGCAGAACCATCTCCAGGCGCTGGCCGCTGTGAGCCCCGTCCGAGAGCCAGCCGGGGCCCCGCTGACAGCCATGGTCCTGGACACACCAGGTGCCGTGTCTGAAGGCATCGGGCCACTTCCACTGCCTCGGAGAGGCGGTCTGACGGGGGCCCGGGGGACCATGGCCGGCGGTCCGACGGGGGCCTGGGGGGCTGTGGCCGGCGGTCCGACAGGGGGCTGGGGGGCCAGAGGGACTTCACAGCTTTGTGTCACAGGCGGCGGGGAAGCTGAGGCTCAGAGACTTCTCTGCACGGGAGCACGCCTTGTCACCTGCCTACAGGTGTGGGAGCCCCTCCCCAGCCCGCCCTGGGCCGCCAGGGAGACACCACCCTGGCCTGGGCTTTGCATTCAGCAGAGGCCTGTCGGACACCCCTCGGGCGTTCGGTTTGGATCCTGGAAGCGTACGTGTCTTTCTGGGTGTTTCCTGCTCGTGCCCCTGTCCTCCGGTCAGCGTCAGAGAAGTGCCATGCCTGCTCCGAGGGGCACCTGTGACCTCTGTGCCAGGACCAGTGGGGCCTTGTCCACGTTTCTGGGTGTGACCGTCGCCCGGTGGGCTGACTGTGTTGGAGAGGTGACGACGTGTGTTCTGCGTTCTGACTCTCTACGACATTCCTGCCGTCCAGCCCCCTGTGACTTCTTTGATGCGGCTGTCGCTGTATCACTGCGGACGCAGAGCCTGAATCAGCGTGAATCCAGATGTGCCCCTCCAGGTGTCTGGTTTCGAGGCGCCCCCACCCCTGCCGCCTTCCCCTGCATCCAGCTTGTGAAATCGAACCCCCAGCGGCCTCCCCAGGACGACTTGTCTGCAGCAGGTTAAAAGGCGGCAGAAATGGGAGCGCTCGGTGCGGACCCAGCACTTTGGTGCACCAGAACCGGCTGCTTCGGAACGTCTAACGAGAGCACGTGGGCCGGGGAGGGGTCGTGCAGGGAGAGTGGCCCTGAGCGCCTTTGCCGTCTTGTGCCGCCACCCCGCTAGGTCTCCAGTCCTCTCGTCACCTCGACGGAGACCGTGCCGTCAGCAGTCGCCCCCACGCCCACCCCGCGAGCCACCGGCCGCTGCCTGTCCGGGGACGTGCCTGCTCCGAGCGTCCCGTGTGCATTGAATTATGCGGCGCGTGACCCCGTGTGACGGGTGCCCTCACTGAGCGTCGTGTTCTGGGGGCCTGTCCGCGCTGTCGCCCGGATCAGGACTTGGTTCCTTTCTGTGGCCGATGACACAGACCGGACAGACCGCGTGTGGTCTCTCCCGCGACGGCTGAGGGACGTCTGGGTGGCTTGGCTGACCCGCTGCTGGGGGCGTCTGTGAGCAGGCCTTCGCTGGAGCCCGTGTCTTCAGTTCTCGCGGGTCTGTGTCTGGGAGCGGAATTGCTGGGCCACGTGGCGACTCCGGAGGAACCCCGTGCACGCCAGCGAGCGGCCCGCAGCATCCGTCTCCTGTGACCCACAGCCTTTCCCCTGCTCACGGCATGTCTCCTCGGTGACACGGACCACGCAGTGCGCCGTTGGCATGTGTGTTAAGCACACGGGCCCGGGGGCAGGTCGGGTTAACCTGCTGCCCCTGGAGCTGCTGGTTCCTGGGCAACACGAGAAGGGGCGGGGCGGCTGTGGGGCGGGGATCGGTGGCCTCTCCCTGCTGTGTCCCTGTGCCTCTCCCCTGCCGGTCGTTTCTGCTCTGAATCTGAGATGCTTGGTTCTGTGGCCAAAGTCACGTTAGCCCGAGCGGCCGGCGCCCCGGGGCGTGGGACGGGCCAGGCCGGGGGCAGCGCTCATCAGATGCGCGCTCCTGACCGTCGTCGTGCTCGCGGCTTCTGTTCGTGACGCCGGGCTCGGGGGTCGGGCAGAACGGCGGGCCGGTGGCGTCGGCGCGGGCTGCTCTCCACGCCAGTGCTGCTTCTCGTTTTCCTTTCGCCGCCAGCCTTTTCCTCCCCGAGTTCGCGCGAAGCCCGGAGCTCTGAGCCGTTGATTACGGGCAGTAATCAGCAGCTTCGTTTCATTAAAGCTTCGCAAGGATAAGTGCTGTTTACGCCCTTTCCCGGGAGCCGCACGCCCACCCCAAAAACGTAAATTACACGTTGTGGGGAGAACGCGGGGCTCGCACCGCTCCGCGACGGGCCGCTCCCGGGATCGCACCCAGCACTTAGGCTTCCTGTAATGGGCACTTGCTCATGTTTTCCAAAGCGCGTGGCTGTCCCACAGTGAGAAAACAGGTATTTTTTATGCTCGGGTAACTGCTAACCGAGGGGGAAATCTGGGCGGCTGTAGCTCAGCAGACCCTGTGATCTCATCAGCCAACGTAGAAGAAAATGAGCTCGATCACCCACGAACCGGGAGGCCGGGGGGCGTGGGAAACCTCACTGGATTCACCTAAGAAGGGTTCGTGGGTGACTCGGAAAGTCCCCGGCACACGGAAAGGGCAGGTATTCTAACATCGAGGCCTGGTCTCGTGGACGGAGAGGCTGGGGTGCACCGGCGGGCCTGGCCTAGGGCGGAGGGTTGGCCACCGGGGAGCAGGAGGCTTAGCGGGGCCGCCGCGGGCCGTGGTGCAGGCCGTGCACTGCACAACTCCAGGGGGCACCGCCACGGTGAGCGAGGCGCCCGGGGTCACACGCCTCGGCCGCCTGGCTGAGCCCCTCGCCCTGCCCTGCAGCCCACCGTCCTCGAGGGGACGATGCGTCTTTGTTCTTAGGGAAAACGGAAGGTGTCCTTCAGAACGACCTGTGTTTTGGGGATGACTGGGTTGGATGACCCGGGCTTTTCCACCTGCCTGTGTCCGACATGGTATAAAGCAGCATGAAGCAGCATCACGTCACCAACTGAGCCCCCGGGCTGTCGCGTGGGGTGGTGGGAAGGACATCACTGCAGCCCCCCGTCTGCTGGGACTGGGAGGGTCTTCTGTGCGGAGGGAGCCGCCGCTGTGTGTCGTGCGCTGGTGCCGGTGCGGCCCCGTGGCCTTGGGTCCAGGGTGCGAGGGCAGGTGGGGACTCGGAGACGGCCGCATTACATCACGGCTGCAGGAGCAGACTCCGTGTCTCCTGCTGGGAGGCGTCCAGGGGCAGGTCAGCAGCCTGGTGAGGGGTGCCCAGGGCGGGGCGGGGCTGCCTGGGAGCTCCCCCAAAAGGGAACCTGCTTCTTCCAGAAGGGAGTCGGCTTCGCCCTGAGACACCGCTTGCAGAGGATTTCTCATATCCGGCGCCAGGCAGGGACATGGTGTGTGTGACCCATGGGGACCGCCACAGCGGGAGACTCAGGAGGAGGAGGGGGGTCTGGGTCTGGGGGTGCAAAGGGTGGTCAACTTTGGGCCACCCAAGGATGCAGGAGGGTCACTGCGGGGCCCAGGGATACTGTGGGTACCTGGGGGGGTTGCCGGGGTCCAGGCCTGGACAGGGGGCACTGTGCCCTCTGGGGGATGCATAAGGGCCACCTGTGCGCCGAGCAGCGGCGTCCTAAGAACACGGAGGGGGGTGAGCAGGCCGCTGGTCAGGCAGAAGTGGACAGTCAGAGGGCTCTCAGGCGATGGCTGCTTATAAAACACCACAAACTGGGGCGGGCGAGGGGCACTTAAAACCACAGGAAGGTGTTGGCTCCCAGTTCTGAACGTCAGCGGTCTGAGACACAGGTGTCAGCAGGGTCTCCGCCCTCTGAAGTCTTGGGGGGCAGGGGGGCTCCCCTCCTGTTCAGCTCCTGGTGGCTGCCGGCGTCCTTGGTGATCCTCGGCTTGTGCCCGTCACTCCAGTCACGTTGCATTGGGGCCCACCCTGCTGCAGTGTGACTTCATCTTAACTCATTGCCTCTGCAAGACTCCCAGCCCCAGATAAGGCCACGTCCTGAGCTTCTGGGAAGGACGTAAATGTGGGTGGACGCTATTAACCCAGTACAGCTGGTTTGAGGGGCTCATTTCACGTGCCACCATCCCGTGTCCCTGTCCCTCGGTGGGAAGGGCTTGTGCAGGGGCAGGTGAGTGCCGAGGGCACTGGTGGGGACAACAGGTTGACGCTCCTGTGCTTTCTCTCCTGACAGCCCCACATTGGCCGGCTGGGCCTGCCCCACGGGCCGTCCGGAGAGAAGGTGGCCGTGGTGACCGTGGACGACTGTGACACGGCCGTGGCCGTGCGCTTCGGCAGCTTCGTGGGGAACTACAGCTGCGCAGCCCAGGGCACTCAGAGCGGCTCCAAGAAGTGAGCGTCCGGGAGGAGAGGGGGTATCTGTGGGCCGAGCAGCGCGGTCCGCCCCGGCCACTGCTCCCAAAGCGACAGCCGCAGGCCGGGCTGGAGGCAGGTGCCCTCCCCTTCGTGGGGCACCGTCCCTCCGACACCTTAGAACTTCTAGAACAAGTCCCCTTAGACACACCCACCAGTGTAGTGGCCAGGCCAGCCCCAGAGTTGTGACCGTGGACACCTAACCTGGGAGACTGTCCCCAGCCCTGTCGTTTCCCTGGGATCGCTGGCTTCGTTCCACCCGGCACTGGTCCCTGCGGAGAGGTGTTTGGTCAGCAGTCCCCCGCCGTGAGGTCGGGGTGGCCGTGTCGCCCTGCTGACCCACAGGTTTCTTAGGGCCCGTCCTGCTCAGGAACAAGGAAATGCTGGCAGGCCCTGTGGCCGTGCCCGGGCTTCCCTCCTTGTATCGTCACCGTCACAGGCCGGAGGGGAGGTTCTTGTGGGACCCTTCCTGGTCGTGCTTGAGTGGGACGTGTTGGAGACCACCGTTAGGTGACCTGACCTACCTGAGCAAGTGCTGGGATGGACGTGGGCTCAGCCCACTTTGCTGATCAGGAAGCTGTGCCCGGAGAGGCTGGACCCCGGGCAGAACCGGGGTTTGGGCTCACTGTGACCTCCGTTCGAGGGCCTTAGAAGTTGGAGGGAGGTGGCACCACTCTTTGGCGCTGCACGTCCGCATTGACGTGGGCGCCCCAGGTGCTGAGCGGGACTCCACAGGCGGTCACTGAAACATCCGGCGCGTCACGATGTGATGCACGTGTGGGGAAACTGAGGCACAGAGCGGCTGGAAGCCAGTGGTAGCACCGGACGTGGGGTATTCTGACCTGTTGGCCATCTGCCTCCGTGGCTCCCTGTTAGACTATTCACGTTCGAGGTGACGAGCGTGCCTGGTGGTGGAGGCCATGGGATGGCACAGCAGCATCGGGGCCCCTGTGGCCACGTCTCGCCACACAGCCACCACAGGTGTCGGCTTTGCGTCCCCAGGTCCCTGGATCTGACAGGCCCCCTGCTCCTGGGGGGTGTCCCCAACCTTCCCGAAGACTTCCCCGTGCACAACCGGCAGTTTGTGGGCTGCATGCGGAACCTGTCCATCGACGGCAGGACCGTGGACATGGCCAGCTTCATCGCCAACAACGGCACCCGGGCAGGTACGGCGCGCCCGCCGGCGAGGGCCACCGTCACACCCCGGGGGGTGACTTCTCCTAGAACGCAGCCCGAGCCCGGGCGTGCAAACGTGCTGCCCTCGGGGCCGGGGGCCCTGCAGTGTGGGGTGGCGGTGCTGCTGCTGGGACGGCCGGTCCCCAACCCCGAGGGCACTCCATTCCAGGGTCGTGAGCACGTCACCAGATGATGCGGCCCGCTGCGGGGACGGCCTGGAGGCCCCCGGGGTCTCAGGCTCGGATGGCTGCCGGGCTCCCGGGCTCCCCGCCTTCCCCCAGCTGCGCTCAAGGGCTGTTTCCCCGCAGCAGGTTGACGTTAGCCAACAGTGACAGGCCCCGCGCCCCGGTCAGCACGTGCGTGTGTCCGCACCGAGACCATGCTGTGCGCTCTGTTTCCAGGCTGTGCTGCCCAGAGGAACTTCTGCGAGGGGACCTGGTGTCAGAACGGGGGCACCTGCGTGAGCCGGTGGAGCACGTATCGCTGTCAGTGCCCGCTCCGGTTCGGCGGCAAGAACTGCGAGCACGGTGAGGACCGGGCGCTGTGCTGGCCGGGACCACCCGGGGGGCGCTCGGCGCCGGGGCCAGCAGCCCCTACAGCACGTGTGTCCCCAGGCGGGGACCCCGGTGGGGGGCGGGCGCAGCACAGGGCCTGGGCTGAGGTGAGAGGTCGAGGGGGTCTCGTGGGGGCCCCATCACAGGTGAAATCGGAGCAGAGGTGAGGCATCGAGGCATCGGGGTGGTGCAGGACATGGGACCGCATCTGAACAGGGCCAGCGTGAGGTCCGGAGGCGTGAGGGTCCGAGAAGCGCAGTCAGGCAGGGCTGGGCCTCCTGGTGGCTGCGGCCTGCCCTCCCACGGAGTCCTAAAAGGACAGTTCCCCAGGCCAGGACCCCACATGTCCCTCTCGCTGTCCCGGAGGGGCCCCCAGCCAGCTCTCTCCTTCCTGGATCGTGGGCATCACAGGCTCAGCTCCCCCGCCCACCCCTGCATCTAGTAGCCTGGGGCTGTTCCTTACGGAATTGTGTCACACCCTCAGTCCTTGTCTTGTGCGTCACTAAGCAGCCGGCACCCTTCGAGGATGCTGAGTCTATTCTCGGGCAGCTGGCGGCCCGGGCTCCTGGGGGCCCTGCAGGCAGGTGGGGCCCAGCCCGGGGGGCCGCCTACGCCCCGAGTTCCTGTTATGGAGGCCGTGAGTCAGGCAGTGCCAGGGAAAACAGCTGCAGGGCTTGGGTTCATGAGGGCAGGAAACAGACGCTGTGCTCACGAGGCCTCTCGCCCCCGAAGCCAGCCCCCCATGCCCCGGCGTGCCCTGTGCTGTCGGGGTCCTCTGGAGCAATTAGGGTGAGGTCCCAGCTCCCCCACTGGCTGCACACGCAGGCGTCCTGAGGCACAGCGATGACGTCGGTCTGACGGGACATCGTGCCTGCCCAGGGGTCCGTTGGGCACCCACAGTTTTTCTAAGTGTAGCAGACTGGAGGAGGCCACTGGTCCCCGCCTCCCTGGTCCCCCAAACCACCTGGGAGCCCTTGGCTGGCTGTGGTCCTGCCACCTCAGTGCCTGTCTCCAGGAGCCTGCGTGCTGGGGTTAGACCCCCGCACCCCTCCCCCGGACACTAGCTGGCGGCGGGCGGGTCAGGACACAGTGCTCACTGCAGGCTCATGCTGTCCCACCAGGGGACGGTCCTCCATGCAGCCCCTGCTCCTGCCCCTGGGCTCCTGACCTGGCAGGTGTGGGGTGGGACAGGTGGGCTGGGCTCCCAGGGCTGCCCAGCATCTTGTCCTCTGAGCCCGGGGCTCCTGAGCTGTCCCACTCTGCCTGTTGTCCAACCTCTGAGCCCCACGCCACGCCCTGGCCATAGGGAACCCCCAAACCTTGGCCTTACTCCCCAGAAAGGTGGCACATGTCCTGGGGAGGAGTGGCTTCTGCAGAGCCCAGGGCTCCCGGGTTCAAAGGAGTCAATGCCGTACAGATCAGAGCCCCAGAGTGGCCTTTGCATGAGTGGGGCGAAGGCCCGGGATTTCTGCCCCCACGCCCCGCCCCAAGCCCGCCCCTGCCCCCACACGGCCTCAGGAGGCCCCGCGTCTGTGTCCGCAGTCATGCCTCACCCCCAGCGCTTCAGCGGGGAGAGCGTCGTGTCCTGGAGCGACCTGGACATCACCATCTCCGTGCCCTGGTACCTGGGGCTCATGTTCCGGACCCGGAAGGCGGACGGCGTGCTGATGGAGGCCGTGGCCGGCGTGTCCTCCCGGCTCCATCTCCAGGTGAGTGAGAGCACACCTCCCTGCCCCCCGCCGCTCCAGGGCCCCCGCAGTGCAGGTGAGTGAGAGCACCTGCAGGGAATGCTCGTGCAGCTGCGATGCCCCCGGGTGGGCCGACCACACGTCCCACCGGAAACGGGGCCGTTGTTGTCTGCCCCGTGTGGTCAACCGGCAGGGCCTCCTTTGTAGCCCTCTCTCCATCATGCCTGGACATGGGGCTGGCACGGCGCTGAGGGGACCCCACAGCCCTGCCCTCAGGTCTCAGCTGCGGCGGCTGCTGGACGGCAGCCTTGGGCTCCGGGCGCCCGAGATGAATGTGAGCACCTTCAGGCGGAAGTGCGAGGCCTCTGTTGGTGCCCAGCTACGGGAGGCCCCGTCAGGCCCATGCCATGCCCACGCCGTGCCCAGCTACGGGAGGCCCCGTCGGGCCCGTGCCCGCGCCGTGCCCAGCTACGGGAGGCCCTGTCAGGCCCATGCCATGCCCACGCCGTGCCCAGCTACGGGAGGCCCCGTCGGGCCCGTGCCCGCGCCGTGCCCAGCTACGGGAGGCCCTGTCAGGCCCATGCCATGCCCACGCCGTGCCCAGCTACGGGAGGCCCCGTCAGGCCCGTGCCCGCGCCGTGCCCAGCTACGGGAGGCCCTGTCAGGCCCATGCCATGCCCGCGCCGTGCCCAGCTACGGGAGGCCCTGTCAGGCCCATGCCATGCCCACGCCTTGCCTAGCTACGGGAGGCCCCGTCGGGCTCGTGCCCGCGCCGTGCCCAGCTACAGGCTCCCTGAAAGTTCCCCGAAGCCGAGTCGCCTCTAACTAGCTTTGGCCTCGACCGTTTTGTTTACTGGAACTGTGGGAGCAGCCGTGGAGCTCCCGCAGACTCTTCAGAGGTCATCGTCATGCACTCCGCTCCCTTGTTTGTTTGCGTCACGGGTAGTTCCCCTGCGCCTGCCCGGCTCGATAGTGACGTCATTGCAGGGAGCAGTGAGTTGCTTCAGTTAAAAGAAGAAGAGAGTGAATTCGTGAAACATGCCCAGGTCCTGGAGGCGCGATGGGAGCTCTCCCCTCCCCGGCAGCCTGGGGTCCGGAGGTGTCTGCCAGCCCAGGGGACGCCGCTGTGCCTGGTGGCCGGTCGGCCGGGGGCGCGGGCGGTGGGCTCACCTGGCTGGGCCCTGGGCCAAGCGCCTGTCCTCCTGCCCTCACGTCACTAGTGACAGCAGATGGAACCTTCTCGTGTAAACCTGCCACCTCTGACCCCTGTCGGATTGGGGGTGGGGGGCATCACCCCAGGGGGTTCTCCCCGCTAGAAAGTCCACTTTGTGACAAAGCTGGGACCCCCATCGCCTGCCCAACACAGCGGTGGCTGTGGGAACCGAGCCCGAGCGAGGTGTTCTGGCTTGATCTGAAGGAATTCCGTGCCCGAGAGTTTTCCTTTCTTCCAGGCTCTCCTTCTGGTATGTGTGCATGTACGTGCGTGTGCGTGTACGTGCGTGTGCCCGCGTGTGTGTACGTGCATGTACGTGCGTGTGCGTGTGCATGTATGTGCGTGTGCGTGCGTGCGTGTACGTGCGTGTGCGTGCGTGTGCGTGTACGTGCCTCCGTGCGTGTGTGAGTGTGACGGACCTCCGCCCGCAGGTCACCTGGGGCTGGACCCCACCCGATCACACCCCTGCCATCCAGGCGGAAGGGCTCCCACAGCTGAGAAGCCCCTCCCAGCGCTGGCCCTGGTCCCCTGCTGTCACCCTCAGGTCCTCACCGAGCTGTGCATTCTTTCTTTTCCCGCCCCGGGGCCTCGGGACGTCCTGTTCCGCCCGGTGTGGGCTGGACTTGAGTCCTAGTCGAGGCAGGGTGTGCCGGGGTCAGAGACGGTCAGAGTTGAGATGACCCTTATGGACCGTCTGCTCCAGTCTCTCATTTGGGGGTGGGGGTGGGGAAACCGAGGCCTAGAGATCTGAGCTCTGGGTCTCCTGGCTCACTCATCGCCCGGGTCCTACCGTGTCCACAGGACCCTGGCTCACTTATCGCCCGGGTCCTACCGTGTCCACAGGACCCTCTCCCATCGCCCCTGGTCGGAGGTCGGTGTGGGCAGGGTCCTGGGGGCTCCCAGTGGGTTCGCAAGCCCAGACCCATTAGGACAGGGCCTCAAGGGGCCGGGGGCTCAGAGCCCCAGGAGGCCTCCTTTCTTCGTCCATCTGTCCCTCACCCGCATTGCCACCGGAGCGTGCTGAGGGCGCAGCGTGCACTGGGACCGTCACCGCCTTCCCTCACCTGTCGTCACGCACGTTTCCCAGGCAGCCCCGGAAGCCGGGTCTGGGCCAGCACCGTTGTGCGCGGGGATGGTGATCGTCTGTGCGCGTCTCGCTGTCGGAACTAGTTAAATGGGCTGTTTTCGATGCAGGTGGTGACTGGGAGCTTGCCCGTTGTCATTGGGCGGAGGGGTCCCTGTAGGAAAAACGTACGCTTTTCCCGTGGGGACAACTCTGAAAGCCACAGACTCCCGTAGTGTTACGTTATGGGTAGCTAATCCCAAAATTAAGGGTGTTGCTGCCAGGGACTGTGGAAGCCTGGGGGGTAAGAGTGGTAGCCTTGGGGAGGGGTGCCCTGCAGACCCCAGTGGCCACCCACAAGGCCACCCCAGAGCAGGTCCCAAAGGCACTGCAGGAATGTTCTAGCATATCTGGCCCTTGTAACGCCTCTCCCAAACCTGGTGACAGCCCCGAGGTGGCAAGCAGTCATGCCCACGGGCGTCCGGGGACCCATCCTACCAGCCGTGCTTTTGTGTGTTAGACACACGTCACTTTTATTGTTGATCTGCTGGCTTTGGAGTTTTTTTTTCAGCCAGGACAGTGAAAGAAAATGTCACAGGAAATGACAGTGACACAAAGGAAAACAAAGAATAAAACGGCTGAAAATTATCGTCTTCCGTTGACTGTCCGTTGAGACTAAGAACCAAAAGTGCCTTATCTTTGTGATCCGTTGAAAATATTTTCTGTTTTCCGTGACGCTCTCTCCCTGGACACGGGGGGTATTTAAGAAGTATATTTTTGAATTAGTGAACAGGTGGCATTTATAGTCCGTCGTTTTGTGACTGTTTCTAGCATCCCTGCAGGTCAGAGAGCGAATGCCGTAGGATTTCAGGCCTTGGACATGTGTTCAGACTTGCTCTGCAGCCCAGTGTTGAAGCGTTTTTGTGACTTTTCCGCTGATACGTGAAAAGAGGGTGTGCTCTGCAGATGTGTTCTGCAGGGTTCTATGGATGTTCATTGTGGCATTCAAATCTGTCATCGCTGATTATTATTTTTTTGGGGTCTATTTGTCTTCCCAGTTACTGAGGGAGGTGAGTGAGAAATCTCTAGCCTTGATGTGGATTTATCTCCTCTTTTAGTTCCGTCAGTTTTTGCTTTGTAGATTTTGACGCTATGTTATTAGGTGTGTACGAATTTAGAATTGCTTTATCTTCCTGGAAAGTTGACTGTTATCATTATGAAAATCTTCTTTATCTCTAGTAATTAATTTGGCCTTAAAGTCTACTTTGTCTCATATTACTGTAGCTACACCAGCTCTGTTCTGCTTGGTGTTGATGTATCTCTTTCTATCATTTTACTCTAAACATCTCTGTATCCTTATATTTGAGGTGTGTCTCTTAGAAGCAGTACATTAATAGTTTTTTTTTTTAAATCTACTCTATCTTAATGGGAAGTGTCTCATGGGAAGTAAACATGAGTATCTTAGGTTAGTTATAAGGTTATTTTGTGATCTTGCTCACATGGATATAAACATGGTAGCTTGAATTTTATTTCACGAAATGCAACATTTACCTCCAACAGTAAGAGTCTAATAGTCACCTGACTCTGTTGCCCTGAAAGTTCTGTGGTTCCTGTGATTATTCTCATGCCTGAGGCTCCTGGTTTCTGGACCCCATGGCTAGGTTTCCACCGTTTCTTGAGTTTTCAGGCACACTGCCCCATCTCCTTGGGGACTTGGTTATTTTTTATCGAGTGCTGGGCATCCTAGTGAAAAAGGAGAGAAATTGAGACTAGAATGGTGGTGTCACTGCCCCTCACGTTTGCTCTGACAGGCAGCACCCCCACCCCCTGGCAGGCTCTGAATTCTGGGTGTTGCCCTTCCAGACCCAGAGCCCAGAAAGCTGCGTTCGGCTTTCAGCCTTAGCTGTGTCTTCCAGAACCAGCCGGCGATCACAGGGGAAGGCAGGCTCCAAGGTCATTTCCGCCGGTGCCTGGCTGTGGCTCTGCCACTCCGCCTTGAGTCTCTCTGATGCCTTCAGACATGTGAGCTGGAAATATTTGCCTCATTTTCCTAGGTGCTCTCAGGAGGCCGGTCCAAATCGCCCAGACCTTCCTCAGCAGAAACAAGATCTGGGTGTTACCCTGGCCGCACTGTCTTAAACATGAATGTCTCAGGCCTATTACAGTGCTGATTTCCTTTTTTTTTTTTTTGTACACATATTTAAACACGGTGGCCTGAATCTTGTCTTACAAAGTGTAACGTTTACATCCGAAATAAGCGCCCCCTGAGTCTGTGGTTGACCCCCCCCATGTTAGTCTAATAACGGGCATTATCCTACTTGACCTCTTTCAACATTTGATACTTTTTACCATGGAAAAAGGCATATAATTTGGAGGAGTGTTCCAGGCAACAAGAGATTAAACTTGGCTTAATTTTTGACTCCATCTTTGATGCAGTGCCCTGTCGCAAGTCTGCTTGCATGGCTTTGTTATTCACGTGACTGCGAAGTCTTTTTCGTGTCATTGCAGCTATTGATAGGTGTGGCTCTCCCCATCCTACAGATTCTAAACAACTACATCCAGTTCGAGGTGTCCCACGGCCCCTCAGACATGGCGTCCATGAGGCTGTCCAGGTCACGTGTGACGGATGGGGAGTGGCACCACCTGCTGATAGAACTGAAGAGCGCCAAGGAGGGCAAAGACATCAAGTACCTGGCGGTCATGACCTTGGACTATGGGATGGACCAGGTGAGCCGGCACCTGCACCCTCTTTGGAATAGACCCTTTCATGGATCCACAGGGAAACACAGTGACCCTTCCGGGTGCCGGGGCCCGCAGGAGCCCCTTGGGATTGGAGATGCGCATTCTGGGTGTGTGCCCCTTGCCCCGAGTTCAGCTGTCACATTCCACCTTGTGCTGAGGTCACTGGGTCGGCGCCTCATCCCCATTCTAGAGCCAGCCCCTGGAATCAGGAGCTGGACTTCGTCCCTCTGTGTGTCCTCTCACGGGATCTTTGGCACCTGCAGCAATGGATTCTTGTAGCAAAGCTGTCTTGTGTGATGCCTGTGTGTGCAGCACCGTGCCCCTGGGGTACAAAGATAAATGAGGCACGGTCCTTGCCCTCAGAGTGGACCGTGTGTGTGGCTGGGTGAGCAGTGAGACCCGGGTACCGGGGGTGGGGCCATGGGAGCGCAGGGAGGCACGCCCGCCCCAGGTCGGTGCACGCAGAGAACCTCGTGGACTTCCACAGTTGGCAGCCGAGTAACAAGGGGTGTTTTTGACGGGGCGCCCACACACGTCAGAGCGATGTCTGAGCGCTCCTGGAGCCCGGGCCCGTCTGACACCTGGTGCTGAGAACGAACAGCTGTCATGTCCCACGCCCTCCTGGGCCTGAGGGTCCGACAGACACTTCCGTACACCCCCCAGGAGTGGACGGGATTTTCCGCAAGCTGCCGCCACCTTCCTGGTTTCCCAAACTCTTTCTCGCACAGCAGCCCCGTTAATGGTGCCCGTTTTGGAGGGGGGAGGGTTGCCCACGTGCCCCCAGCTGACCTGCTTCCTGGGCTGGGACGAGACAGGTGTCCTCTGACGCGGTACCCGTGCCCTGTGTCACACAGACAGCCGTGGCCTGTCCTCGTGCCGTGGGGAGTTTGCCTAAGCGACGGCGTTTTAGCCTTTTAGCACCTTCTTTTCAGGCAGAAGGAAGATGCTTCCAGAATGGTGGCTGAAGCCTTCCCTTGCCCCTTGTAGGACACAGTGCAGATCGGGAACCAGCTTCCCGGGCTGAAGATGAGAAGCATCGTGGTAGGGGGCGTGTCTGAAGACAAGGTCTCCGTGCGCCGGGGTTTCCGGGGCTGCATGCAGGTACGCCCAGGGCTGGGCCCACGCGACGCCCCTGCCACTGCTCGGCCCGTTAGTTCCCAGCAAACGACTCACTTACCTACGAGCCAGCCCAGCCCCAACGACCTGTCTCCTACTCAGCCCCCTCCTCCCCAGCTCCCGGGGTTCTCCCCCTAATTACAGCCCCCGTCACTGTGCCACCTCAGTCACCTGCGGCTCTGTCGTCACGGCGGGTCCAGAATCCGCCCCTCGCTGCCTCTAACAGCCCCGCCCAGGCCACCCCATGCTCCCCCCTGACGGGGCCCACGCTTGTCCCTCTGTCAGGTGTTTCCGGCTGCCACTGAGTAAAGCTATTTATGGAGCAGCTCAGCCCACAGCCCCTGCTCATGGACCCCCGGTACCCCCACTGTGGGGGAGTAAATTCGTGTTCCTCCCTGTCCCCTCGCCCCGGTGATCTGGCCTGGTGTGTCCTCTGAGCCCCATCCCCACCTCCGCCTTGCTCCCTGCACACACGGGGGCCACCTGCCCTGGAACTCTCCTTGTGTGGGGCCTTCGCAGAGCCACACCCCTGCCCTGGGGGGGTGGAGCCTCATCACAGCCACACCCCTGGTCTGGGGGGTGGGGCCTCATCACAGCCACACCCCCTGGCCTGGGGGGTGGGGCCTCATCACAGCCACACCCCTGACCTGGGAGGTAGGGCCTCATCACAGCCACACCCCTGGTTTGGGGGTGGGGCCTCATAAGCCACACCCCTTCCCCCCTCCGCCAGTGGTGGCTGGGTCTCGTCACAGCTGCCCCCCTGCCCTGGGATGCCCTCGCACAGCGTCCCCCCTGCCCTGTGAGCTGTCTTTCCCAGTGTCGTGCATCACGCCTTCCGTGACCCTGTTATTTGGCCTCATGCCACTCACTGGAATTACTGGCATCTGGACGCATCCTGCCTTCATTTCTGGGGGCCTGTCTCCCTGCTGAAGACAGAAGGAACCTTGTTCCTGCTGTCACCCCCCGCCCCGCGCCTCTTGCCCCACAAGTCCCAGCTCTGTACATAAATGAAGTGTCGCTTTAGAGACAAGGGACCAGACAATTTGGGATCCTTAACCCCTAGTTACCTTTCGGGGCTCCCCCAGCCCCGAGGCCCCAGGACTGAGCCCCGCTGCCCTTCCTTAATGCAGGGGGTAAGAATGGGGGAGACGTCCACAAACATCGCCACACTGAACATGGACGACGCCCTCAAGGTCAGGGTGAAGGACGGCTGTGACATGGGGGACCCGTGCGCCTCCAGCCCCTGCCCTCAGCACAGCCACTGCCACAACGCCTGGGACAGCTACGCCTGCGTCTGCGACAAAGGTGGGAGCCCCACGCCCACGGCCCCTCCTTCCTGACGCCCGTCCGTGGAGGGAGGTGTCTTCAGTGTTAAAAATGCTGAGTTGGGGCGTCAGGTTCCCCGGCACTCTGCGTGGGTCTGTGGGGCCCTGAGCTTTGGATTATAACTAGGGGGTGGACCCCCTCTTCCTAAAACTCATCCCTGGGTCTCCTCTCCACTCGGGGCAGAGGAGACCGTCCACGCCCCATCCTCAGGGCTCCTGACGAGATGAGGGGAAGAGTTAGGGGAAAGGGCGCGTCTTTAAGAAGTGTGCATTCAGTGTTTGCCTCTGAATTTTGGGGTGCTGTGGGCGCGCTCAGCCGGCACCCGCCCACTGTGTGTCCTGCGGGACCTTGTGCCCACAGCTCGCGCCCTCCCGGGTTGGGGGTCCCAGGGGGCCTCGTCTCAGCCTCTCCCAGCTGAGCCACCGAATGCTGTTTCCTACGGTGCCCCCGCGGCGTCCCTCCGCGGGATAGCCTGGGAAGTCAGGTCTGCAGGGAGACGGGGGGCCGAGATGTCGAATCATGGAGGGTCAGGCCCCCGGAAGTGGACCCGCTGTGCCAGAGGCGGGTTCTGGTGGGGGTAATGCCGGCCTGTCCCCGCAGGGTACTTCGGAAGGAAGTGCGTGGACGTGTGTCACCTGAACCCCTGCGAGCATGTCGCGGCCTGTGTGCGCACGCCCAGCGCCCCGCAGGGCTACGTGTGCGAGTGCGGGTCCAGCCACTATGGACGGTACTGTGAGCACAGGTAAGAGACGGCCCGTCAGGTGCACGCAGCCCCTTCTGCTCGCCACGCCATTCCGCCTCTTGACCTATCTTATTTACCTTTCACCTCTGACATGAAATAAACGAGGCTCAAATCGAGCAGCTCACGCCAACCCCGTGTGAGCACAGTCCCACCCAGACCCCGCCTCGCGTTCATCCGGAGCACGCTGGGCGCAAAGCCGGGGTGCTGGGGTGCGGAGGGCGAGCGTCACTGCAGGGGCCATGCTGTCCTCTGAGCAGGGGGGTCGGAGTCACATCCAACGTGCACGTAAGTCCTGGTGCCCAGAGCCCAGCTGTGAAGTTGTCGCAGGTCGGTCACTGTCGTCCGGACGGGGCACTTGGGAGGTGATGCAGTCACAGCTGCAGTCCTTGGCCAGTGCCACCGTCCTGATGCCCGAGTGTGTCGGCGCCAGCCTGCTGCACCTGGTGGGGATGCCTCGCTCTGCCCTTTGTCACTTGGGGACCAGCATGTGTGCTGTCACCCCACATGCCCTTGGGCCCGTGATCTCATAGGAAGGTGGGCACCATGTGGCTGTTGGATGATGGCCGGATGGGAGGTCCCAGGGGAGGGCATTCCAGGGACAAACCAGCGGCCACAGCCGAGGTGCATGCTGGGATGTGCCCGACTGTCCCGAGTGGGCCCTGTGCTGGCGAGGCAGATGGGCCTGGGCGGCCTTGTGGGGCCACGGGGCCAGGAGAAAAGTGGCAGGATCAGGTCTGGGTCTCAGAGGCATCCTGTCTCACATGGAGGCAGGTGGCAGCTGGAGCCGCGGGGCCCAGCCCGGAGGCCAGGGCAGTGTCCCCAAAGCCTGCCACTGCGGGTACCCAGGACTCGGGATGGTAAGGAGAAGGGGTTCACGAAGGTCCTGGGGACCCCACTGTAAATGCAGATCTACATACACCAGCCTGGGGCCCCGGGCCCAGGAACGTGCCCACAGTCGGTGTCAGCGAGAGGGTAAGAGAAGTTGGTGGGTGGACGGATGGGCCGCTCTTAGCCAGGGCGGTGAGCAGAGGGTGGCGCTTCCTTGTGAGGAGCCTGAGGGTATTTGGGGGAGCCTCCTGCAGGCAGGTGGTCGCAGGTGACGCTCAGGGGAGCTGTCAGGTCTGCAGCAGAGGCCGGATGGCCTGGCCTTGTCACCTTCGACGCTGCTCATCTCAGGCTCTGCCGGGCTCTGCGGGGCCGGCCCACGTGGCAGGACTGGGTGGGTCTGACGATTCTGAGCCAGACGGGTCCAGCCTGTGACTGCACGGGGCTGACTAAGGCATGTTCCACATCCACGGGAAGGCTGCTCTGAGTGTCCGTGGGGACGTGGCCAGCATTGGACCGTGGGGACCTGGGGAACCGTGGAGCCTACAGGAGCTCTTGTTCAGCACCTGGACTGGCTGACCCCCCGGGCCCCGGGGAAACTGGCCCAGGGCAGCTCTGTGTGGGGAAGGGTCAGGAAGGGCCATCCCGGCCGTGGGGTCAGTGTGACTGAGCCCCCATGTTGCTGGTGGTGTGGGTGCTAGGGCACAGTGAACGTGATGACATTGTGCTAAGAGGAGCTTGGGCAGCTGGTCACCTGTGTCTTCCTGGCAGAAGGAAAACGCCAACGAATTGTTTAAAAATAACGGTTCCGTGGGCAGAACCCTTCCAGGCTTGGGGCCTCTCAAGGCTGGGAGTAGGGCATGAAATTCTTCAGCGTTCTGGGGTGGGAGCAAGCAGGGGAAACTGAGGCCACTAGAGGGGAAGGAGGTACCCAGCAGTGGGCCAGCCAGGCCTCCACAGGCGTTCTTTCGTGCTGAAGAGGACAGTTACACAACAGCTGCCACCTGTCATTTCTCTTCCCGACAGGATCGACCTTCCGTGCCCCAAAGGCTGGTGGGGGAACCCCGTGTGCGGACCGTGCCACTGTGCCGTGGGCAAAGGCTTCGACCCCGACTGCAACAAAACCAACGGGCAGTGCCAGTGCAAGGTGAGGCTTGGACCACAGCGGGCCGGTGGGCACGCGCCCCCCACCCACCTCGGGTGCCGAGCCCGGGGAGACGGCCACGCGAGCAGGCACGTGCACACACACGCTCCATGTGGGCAAACACACGCCTACGCACACGCGTGCCTGCACGCACACGCACCTGAGCCCAGGGAAGTCACCGCACGCACACATACATGCTCACGGGCCTTTAGATCGTTTGCTGCCCACTGAGGTACGCACGGAGCCCGGGGCTGGTGTTTGTCTGCAGGCTGGTTGGCCCCGGGGGACTAGAGTCCTCGGCCCACGCCCAGTTGGGAACCGGAGCTTCTGTGACGTTGGCTCATCCTTGGCAGCACCCACGATTCTCCTGGTGGGCTGTCTTCCTGGCCTTTTGTCAAAGCAGTACTCAGTGATGGCCTCAATGTTAAAATACGAGCAGCCCGGCCCACACCCCACCTCGGGTGTCTGTCATTTGCGTGCGTGGCATGGAGCTCACCTGCTTATGTCGCTGAACATGCTGGAGTGTTCTCAGCCTGAGTCACATGAAGCCCGTCTCCCCCTCATTCCTGGAAGGTGTCACTCACCTCCACAGTCGTGCTGACAAGGGCCCGGAAGCTGCTGGTGACCAGAAACGCAAAGGCGAGGTCTGCTGGGGATGTCAGTCCTTGCTGAGAGACACGCCTTGCCCCAGGACCGGAAATGCCATCGTGGGGCACAATCCGACACTCCCCGGTGGTCTGTTCAACGTCTGTGACGTTCTTTGTGCTCCATGGAGCTTCCATAATGTGACTTGTCTCCTGAAACACTTAAATGAAAGGTCACAGTGGCCTTAGGCATCAGGACTGGGCAGGTCACATGGACGGAGGTGGCGGGCACGGCCCCAGTGGGTGGCAGGGCAGGAGGACAGTGGGAAGGGCATTGGGGAATACGTGCCTCCCGTTCTTTTCCCGTAAAAATAATTATAGAAACTTCCGAAAGGGATTTAAGAGGGGACAGTGACGGCCACCTCCCCTCCCAGGGTGACCACTGACGTCTTAGTGCCTCCTCCCAGGAACTAATACCCCACGGTTGGGACCCCCTGTGTGGACAGTTCCGTGTCCTGGCCTGACACGACCGCCTGACAGCTGGCCCAGGTTGCAGCCGCCCCAGTGTTCAGCGGGGACGGGGCGCCCGAGTGACACGGCGGGGCGGAGTAGCCAGCGAGCTGCTGCGTGAGCCCTGGCCTTTCCGCATCGGAAGCCCATGCTCTTGACCATCACCCTGATCTGCCCAGTGGCCGCGTTTAGACAGCTTCTGACTTTGCAGAATTTCCCAAAAACCTCTGCCAGGGCCATCCTCGTCCCCGCACTCTACCTGAATCCCTGGTCCTTTTTGAGACAAATAGGCAGGTGGCTGTGACAAGTATTTGCTTACAGATGGGAGGAGGGTGCTTTTCTGGAGAATGCACCACCCCTTGGGCATGGCCTGGGGGTGGCCCGGGAGCGTGGCCCAAGGGTGTGGCCTGGGACGCGTGGCCCGAGGGGCCCGGAGCCGGCCTGGAACCCTGGCATAGCTCCGGAAGCCTGTCCCAGGAGAAAGGCATCCCCGGGCATCCGGAGTCCCACGCGCTGCTTCTCGGGTTTGCAGGAGAATCACTACCGGCCCCCGGACCAGGACACCTGCCTGCCGTGTGACTGCTTTCCACATGGCTCCCACAGCCGGGCCTGCGACGTGGACACGGGCCAGTGCGCCTGCAAGCCCGGAGTCATCGGCCGCCAGTGCAACCGCTGCGACAATCCCTTCGCCGAGGTCACCACGCTCGGCTGCGAAGGTCCGCGTCACCTCTGGACGCCCTTCAGGCCACGTCCTGGGGACGGGGGCGTGTGCGTGCATGTGTGTGTCTGCGTGTGCATCATACACCCCTGGGGTTTGGGGACGCTCAGCAGCCTCGTGGTCTGACTGTCCGCTTGACCCAATGGGTCACCCCCACCTGTTCTAACGCCACCGCTGAGGGGAAGACACGAGGGGCCCCATCCTTCACGTTTGGGGTGTGGCCATGCCCAGCTGAGGGCCTTCCTCCCTCTGTACCCCAGTGATCTACAGCGGATGTCCTCGCGCGTTTGAGGCCGGCATCTGGTGGCCGCAGACCAAGTTCGGGCAGCCGGCGGCGGTGCCGTGCCCCAAGGGATCCGTGGGTAAGTGCCACGGCGTGGTAGCTCCTCCCGGCGGGTTGTGGGAGAGCCGGCCGGGGCAGGGGGACCCACGGGTGCTCCGTGTTGAAAAAGCATTCTTCAGCCCGGGTGTTGGGGGGAGGTAGGAAACTTTGCTCCTCGGTAGTGAGTGACAAAACCGGGTACAGGCACCATGAAGGTACACAGAGGCTGCTCCGTGGGGGTTCTCTTTGTGAAGTGGGGTCAGAGCTGTGTCCGCCCACGAGGGCACTGGGGGCCCTGTGCAGTGGTGCTGGGAGCGTGCCCGGCCCCAGTGGCTCAGGGGCAGGCCTGTGGCACGCGTGGGTGTCCATGCTCGGCAGTCGGCGGACTGCTCCCTCATCGTTGCTGGGCTCAGGCCTGCCATGGCCCCAGGTGTGGGCTTTGTGGCCGTGGCCCCAGGCGTGGGCTTCGTGGCCGTGGCCCCAGGCGTGGGCTTCGTGGCCGTGGCCCCCCACCCAGGCCAGTGAGGGACGGGTGCCACACCGGGTTTGCGTGCGTCTAGACAAGCCAACGTTCATGGACCGTCGGCCTTCCCGCTTTCACACGTCTGTTCTCGGATTTCCAGGAAACGCAGTGCGCCACTGCGGGGGCGAGAAGGGCTGGCTGCCCCCGGAGCTCTTCAACTGCACCACCGTCTCCTTCGTGCAGCTCAGAGCCGTGGTAGGGACGCGCGGGCGGGTGGGGTCCCGGGCTGGGTACCGGGCGGGCTGGGCGTCCAGCCGTCCAGCGGGGACCCTGTGGTCAGAGGCCGGGTGCGGCTAGGACCCCTGTTCTGGGCGCCCGCGGTGGGGCCCACCTCCTGTTTGCCCTGAGGACCCAGCTCTGCGGCAGGTCCTGCAAACTCCGAGTCCCCAGGGTCCAGTCCGCTGGCCTCCCAGCGCGCCCTGTCCTCGTTGCGGCTCCCGCTCAGCGGCTCCTGCTGCTCGGCCTGACGGACGCCGTTCTGCACGCACGGCCGTCGGCCGGAGCCCAGTGTTGGGTCATCAGCTTCTTCAGCCCTTTCCTGACAGGACAGGTCCCCCGGGAAAGGGCGGGTTTCCGACCAGCTCGGGCCCCGAGCGACCGCGGCCGGTGTGCGGACGGCCCGTCTGCCCCCTCGTTGCAGAACGAGCAGCTGAGCCGGAACGAGACGCGCGTGGACGGGGCCGGGTCCCTGCGGCTGGCCAAGGCGCTGCGGAACGCCACGCGGCTCGCGGGCGCACCCTTCGGCAGTGACGTGCGCACGGCCTACCAGCTGCTGGCCCGCGTGCTGCAGCACGAGAGCGGCCAGCAGGGCTTCGAGCTGGCGGCCACGCGCGACGCTGACTTCCATGAGGTAGGGCCGCCCTGCCGGGGCCCCGCACGCCCTGGGGCACCCTGTGAGCTCCGGTGTCCCGCGGGGGCTCTGGACCGGCCGGAGTCCTCGCTGGGCTGGGAGGGATGGTCAGGCGCAGCGTCCTCCCGGCCAGACTTCCCTTCTCAGGTGTGGGCCCGGGCCGGCGAGTGTCAGGAGTGTTTGGGGGTCATGGTCGCAGTGACACTAGTGGTGGCCAGGTGCAGCTGACCCCCTGTCCACGCAGAGCCCCCGGGGCCTCCACAGGGAGGGGGCCCCTCATTTGCATTGTAATCCCGGCCTCGGAGCTTGGGCTGATGGAACTTGCTCCCCCTTTGATTCTTGGCAAGCGGTGGCTTCTCCTCCAGGTTTCCGTCTGCGGTTGGGGCTCCCGAGCCCCCAAGGGCAGCCACGTGTCTGCCTCATGCTGCTCCCCCTTGGCCCCACAGTTCACACAGCCCCAGGGCGTGCAGGGAGGAGTGGCCTTCACGGCGTCACCACGGCGTGGTCTCAGCTGCCTCGCCGTGCGCTCCGTGCCTGGGGCGTCGGGTCCCAGCACCTGGTTTTCCTGCTGGGCGTGGGGCTCTGCCATAACCAGGGCCTCTCCCACTGGCGTCTCGGGGTGCACACGTGAACCCCAGCAGGGCTTCT
Source organism: Lyroderma lyra (assembly GCA_004026885.1). NCBI lineage: Eukaryota > Metazoa > Chordata > Mammalia > Chiroptera > Megadermatidae > Lyroderma > Lyroderma lyra. The sequence continues at coordinate 2,927 of PVJL010011940.1, read as the reverse complement.
TACGGAAACGCTGTGTCCTGCCTTTGAGATCAGCCCCCTCCCCTGCCCAGTCCTAGCCCCACAGCGGCAGCCAGCCAGGCCTCCCGCGAGCTGAGCACCGTCCGTCCATCTTTTTGTCCGTCTGAGCAGGACATCGTCCACACGGGTAGCGCCCTGCTGGCCCCGGGCACCAGGGCCGCGTGGGAGCATATCCAGCGCAGCGAGGGGGGCGCGGCGTGGCTGCTGAGGCGCTTCGAGGCCTACTTCAGCAACGTGGCACGCAACCTGCGCCGGACCTACCTGCGGCCCTTCGTCATCGTCACCGCCAACATGAGTAAGGCCATGAGCCAGCGTGGAGGGGGGAGGTGCTCCTCGGGCAGAGCCCAGGTCTGTCCGGGGCGCACGGCCCCAGAGCGGCCGTCCCGGGGAGGGGGCGGGTCGACGGCCCCGGCCTCGGTCCCCTTGTCTGTAGAGTGGGGAGACAGGACCCTCCTTGTCCAGCCTGCTCAAACACAGTCCACAGAATCGCACGTCACTCCCGGGCCCAGGGCATCAGGGACAGGCGTGAGCAGAGGTGGCGAGGAGTCGAGCTGTCGTGACCGCGGGGACCCACAGGCCTTGCACAACTCGGGTCTGGCCCTGTGCACTCACTCAGAGAGGCACAGGCCCAAGGAGGGAGACGGGACAGAGTGGCCGGGCACCGGCGCGGTAGGGGACAGAGCCACCAGTAGAACAAATGCCACTCTGGAATCAGGGTTTAAAGGGCCAGGCTCCTTCATGGGGAGCAAGCCCCACAGGTAGAGGCAGCGCCCACTGGCCCAGACAGAGCTGGCAGAGCCCCGGGGGGGCCCGTCTGATGGCGGGGTGCTCCTCCTTTTCTCCTGCAAATGTTTTTAATCCCCATGTGGGGCCACTCAGGCAGAACCAAGGGGTTGTCCCTTCCCAGGGGGTGGCCCCTGGTTTCCCAGTTATCTGTCACTGGACGGGTCTGGGCCTTTAACCTGGAAGCCGCGTCCCCAGCGGGGAGGAGGCTGGGTGCACACGCCACTCCCAGGCCACGCTGTCACCGCGCTTGCCTCTGGAGATGCCCCTTAGAGGCTCGAGCCCGAGGGGCCTGGGGGCCACGTGTGATCTCGGCAGATTTAAGGGACAGACCAGACTGGTGGACACTGGGACAGCAGTTCCCTCCCTCCCGTGGGAGGGGCTGTGAGCTGCATGGGAGCAAACTGCTGTCCCCACAGTCCTGGCGGTCGACGTCTTTGATAAGTTCAACTTCACGGGGGCCTGGGTGCCACGGTTCGAGGACATTCACGGCGATTTCCCACACACGCTGGTGTCCTCCGTCTTCTTCTCGGCCGACTTCTTCAAACCACCCGAGAAGCGAGGTAACGGACGGTGCTTGGAGCCCCCGGGGGTGCCCGCCACGTTGGGGGAGGGGGTCTGGAGGGTCCCGGGAGGGTGAGAAAACCAGCTCTCACACCAGAGCACGTCCCGTGGTTGCACGCTGCAGGCCTCCCTGAAATCGGGGTGCGGCGGGCCACCCCGAGGCGTCTGCTGGCAGCCGACCTGAGTGGCCTTGGGGGGTCGTGTTACACAAATACTTAAGCTAAGTTGTAAGGTGACAAATGAGGGGACACTTGAAGCTGTGAATTCGTGCAGGTAAAACTCCCCCCAAACATCAAGCCGGAGCCTTCCGTGTGTAGGTCTCCAGCCTGGTTGGGGTCGTCACGCCAAACGCCTGCAACGCTCTGAGTTTTCTTCAGGTGTTTTGCGCAGATCCCTCCAGCTGCCGCAGACGTCTCAGAACAATGGGGACTCAAAACCGTCCAATTCTGTAACGAGCATTTAAACCTGGGAGTTGTTAGTGCGTCAGGCGTGCCGTGGGTGTTTATGCGGGCGCCTCGGAGCTTTCAGAGGATTTTACGCTGACGGCGCGTCCGGCCTGACCCTGGCCCCGTCCTGCCAGCTGGGTGTGCTCGGGGACCACGTGGGGTTTTCGTGCGTCCCTGCATCCTCCCAGCTGGGTTTGCTTGGGGACCGCAAGGGGTTCTCGTGCGTCCCTGCATCCTCTCAGCTGGGTGTGCTCGGGGACCGCGTGGGGTTCTCATGCGCCCCTGCATCCTCCCCCTGGGTTTGCTTGGGGACCGTGTGGGGTTCTTGTGTGTCTCTGTGCTCTGGAGCGAGGTGGACGCAGACAGACATGTGCTGCTGAACGTGTGGACCTAAAAGCAGGTCTGTTCTCTGACATCATCAGTGTCTCTGCTTCTGACCTGACCATGCGTCATCCTCTTTCTCGGGCTATGGCCTCAGGAGTGGACATGCAGGGGCCTCGTTGGCCTTAGGAAACCCCGTGGGAGAAGCTTCTGGTGCCTGGTCCCTGCTTTCCGGGGACAGCGCCAGCTGATGCTGGTTTCCCTCTCCCGTCCCTGGCACCGTATTCTACATGGTGGTTACTTAACCCACTGAAATGTCAGCGAGCACAGTCACCTCATAGCAAACCCCACCGTGTCATTCTCTGATGAGAAGATGTGGCCCCCAACACCCCCAAACCCCTGGCTCGCCCCATGGCAGGGCGGTGGACAGGTCCCCCGGACCCCCTTAATCACAGGTGTGGGTGAATGCACAGCAGGTAGGGGGGTGCAGCCTGGTCCCCAGGCCCCACAGTGTCCCACAGCTGCTGAGGTGTCCCTCCCAGATGACCTGCTACCCCCACCCCAGGATGACTAGGGGTGGCACCGCAGGCTGGGCACTGCTCATCTGCCACCCGCCCCCTTGGGCACCACCAAGCTGGCACCTTTCGCCCTCAGATTCTACCTTCCCACCATGGCCCAAACCCCTCTGCCCGCACTGCCTCCCAGGCTGACTCCCGCCCGCACTCGGCCCAAGCCCCACCACACCTGCCCCACCCTGGCGCAGCGCCCCCAATGCCCTCCCACTGTCCCCCCACC